>VFXL01000369.1:43882-62258 GCA_009761765.1 Phenacoccus solenopsis | reverse complement strand
CGATTCGGGACCTGACGCTGGAGCTCCAGTCTTTGGTGAGGAGTCGCCGAACACCTCAAAGGCGATCACCAAAGAGATCGAGGTAATGGCGGAAGAGATTAAGGCCATGCGCAGAACGATCCACCGAGAGCGCAGCGAAAGTGTGGTAACGCTAAGGGGCACTCCACTGGAGGAAAAGCCCCAACCCACTTTCGGGAATACTTCCACGCCAAGGCCCAGCACTTCACGAGGTCCCGGAGAGCCTAAGGAAGGCTCAAGCAGCCTCCGCAGCAGCAGCGGCAGCAACAGCAGCAGCAGCGGAAGCAGCAGCAGCAGCCTCAGAAGAAGATACAGGCCTCGCCAAGAGTGGTGCCAGAGAAGAAGAAGGCACCACCTAAGAAGAAGGCGAAGAAGCCAGAGCCATGTAAGACCGAGAAGGAGAAGCCGCGGCCCCCTTCGGAAGGTACGAAACCGAAGGCTCCTGATGCCGAGGGGGCTTGGGAGAAGCAGCGGCATAGCCGCAAGAAGATGGCCTCACAAGAGAAGAGGAAGACCAAGCCACCGGAAAGGCAGCGACGGCAGCGGCACCGCAAGGAGGCGGTGCTGGTTCCAGCATCATCGGGGGATTATGCTGCCGTCGTAAAAAGGATTAAGGAGGCTGCTGCAGCTGAGGAGAGCGCCATCAGTGGCATTCGCCGAACCGTAGAGGCGATGTCCTGATTGAGTTGCAGAGGGAGCGAAGGGACCAGACCCTGAAATCCCCTGCAGAGGCGCTCCATCGGACCCTGACTGCCCAGGGATTAGCAGCGAGGAGACCCGTGGACGTCGACATCCTGCTAATGAGGGGCATCGATGTCACGGCGACCAAGGAAGAGGTGGTGGCCGCGCTAGAAGCACGGGGCCGGCAAATCGGAGAAGAGGCCCGTGCAAGAGTGCTGGCGCAGCATGAAGCACCCGAGGGGACGCAGACAGCCAGAGTAGAAGTGGCACGGAGGTTTGCGTCCCTGGTGCTGCAGCCAGGCGCGCCGCCCATCCGGGTAGGCTGGTGTAATACCCGGATGCGCCGGTACCACGCGGTGGAGAGCTGCTTCCGCTGCTTTGGCTTCGGGCACCGCATCAGCGAGTGCCGCAGCCAAGTCGACCGCAGCAAAGCGTGCCTACGGTGTGGGGAAGAGGGGCATAGAGCCAAGGGCTGCAAGAAGCCCGAAAAATGCCTCTTATGTGCGGAGCGCAAGAGACCGCACGCCCACAGAACCGGTTCTGCCAGATGCCCGGCCTTCCGTGATAGGCTGAGGCAAATGATGGCGAAAGGCAAATGACCCTCCGTGTACTCCAGGTGAACCTGAACCACTGTCACGCCGCACACGACCTCCTCGATCAAGAAGTCGCCTCGAGGGGGGTCGACATTGTGCTGGCTAGTGAGGTGCTGGCCAGAAGAGGCCGGGGAACGTGGTTCAGGGACTTGGAGGGTCATGCTGCGGTTGCTGTGACGGGGAACAACGTCTCGGTCAACCGAGTAGGGGACGCGGACAACGGATTCGTGGAGATCGAAGTCCGCGGGATCAGATGGTACAGCTGTTATTTCTCCCCCAACAAGAGCATCCAACTGTACCGCGACTACCTGAGAAGATTGGAGGCCAGCATAAGATCCAGAGCTGGCGAGGTAGTCGTCGGGGGCGATTTCAACGCCAAATCCGCGCTCTGGGGATCTCACGTTACAGATGAGCGCGGAGAAGAGTTGGGGGAGCTGGCTGCGGCTCTGAACCTACAAGTTGTCAATGTGGGGACAGAGCCAACGTATGTGGGCAACGGCAGGTGGTCAAGAATAGACGTCACGATGGCCACCGAAGGAGTTGCCCGCAGGATCAGCCAGTGGCAGGTGTCGATGGAAGAAACTGCCAGCGACCACCGGTACATACTATCAACATCGAAAACAGGGCCCCGCAACCGACCGCACCAGCGCAGTCAGGATGGGCCCTGAAGAAGCTCGACGAACACGCATTTCGAGCAGCTTACGTCCGACCCCCGCAGATTGAAGAACCACTCGATGCGGAAGAGTGCGTGCGGGGGTTATCCGGGGCTATCAAGAACGCCTGCGATGAGGCGATGCCCCGGAGATACGGAAGACCTGGACGTAAGCCAATGTACTGGTGGAACGAGCAGATTGCCGAGAAGAGGCGCGGGTGCAAGAGAGCTAGGAGGAAGCTAACCCGCGCCAACAGGCGATCTGATGTCGACACCGAGCTGTACCGCCGTCAGTACAAGGAAGAGAAGCGGCTCCTGCAGAAGGAAATACGCGCCAGTAAAACGGCGTGTTGGAAGGAGCTGCAAGCGAGTGTTGACGGAGATCCGTGGGGGCTGCCTTACAAGATGGTAGTGGGCAGGCTGCGAAGCAGCGCCCCCATTCCCGAACTGCGCAACCCCGAAAGGATACAGGGGGTTGTGCAAGCGTTGTTCCCGGACCACCCCGCCCTGCCCAACGGGGTAGGGATGTGGGAAACGCCGGATGAGTCACCCGAATTCACCGCCGTAGAGCTGGAGAGGGCCATCAAGAGGCTAAAGTCGGGCAAGGCGCCGGGACCCGATATGGTCCCAAACGAGATCGTGCGCCTTGTTCACCAGATAGACCCGACAGCCCTACTCCACACCTTCAACGCCTGTCTGAAGACGGGCACCTTCCCGCGTGCCTGGAAAGTGGGGAGGTTGGTGTTGCTCCGGAAAGGTGATAAGCCGCTAGACCAGCCATCATCGTATCGCCCATTGGTAATGTTGAACACCATGGGCAAAGTGCTGGAGCGGCTGCTAGTAAACCGGATAGAAGACCACCTTGAGGGGCTCGGAGAAGAGGGCCTCTCAGAACGGCAGTTCGGCTTCCGCAAAGGGAGGTCGACATCCGACGCCGTGCTCGAGCTCACCGCTGAAGCCTGGCAAGCGCTAGGGAAGCGCGGAATTTGCGTAGCGGTGAGTCTCGATATCCGGAATGCGTTCAACACCGCAAGGTGGACGAAGATATTGGACGCATTACTAGCGAAACGGGTGCCGCGCTACATAGTGCGCATGGTGCGCGACTATATGCGCGATCGTGTCATCGCCTACGAAACGGAGGAAGGTCCGAAACAGAAGGTCCTTAGTAGTGGGGTCCCGCAAGGATCCGTTCTAGGCCCCCTACTATGGAACATAATGTACGATGGACTGCTCCGCGAAGAGATGCCTGGCACAGTCAAGCTCATCGGCTTTGCCGATGATGTGCTGGTCATCGCTAGGAGCAGATCCACAGCGGACCTTGAAAGGGCGATGAACGATGCACTGGAGAGGGCAGCAACCTGGTTGGACGAGGCCGGATTGGAGTTGGCCGTCCACAAAACCCAGGTGCTTGCGTGCACGCACAAACTGGCGGAAGCACCCCCAAGGATTGTGCTGAGGGGTGTCTGCCTTCCCTTGACAGACACCATTAAGTACCTGGGGGTGGAGGTGGATAAGCACCTCACCTTCCTACCACATGTCAGGGAGGCGAGTGCTAAGGCAAGGCGGGTTATGGTCCAGCTTGCCCGCCTAATGCCGAATGTGGGAGGGCCGAAACAACCACGACGTCGATTACTGTGTACGGTGGTGCACTCGGTCCTCCTCTACGCCGCGCCAGTTTGGGGTCATGTACTAGAGTCGCCAGGCTGCATGAAGATCGCAACCAGGGTCCAACGCGAGGCGTGCTTACGGCAGATTTGTGCATATTGCACCGTAAGCACGGATGCGGCCCTGGTATTAGCAGCCTCACCACCCATAGATCTAGTTGCGAAGATCCGGGAGTCCCTATACGAGCAGAGGAAGAGGGGACTTCCGAAGCGGGGCCTCAGAAGAGCCAGAGCAAGATTGGAAGGCGAGGCCCTGCGGCTCTGGTCCGAGAGATGGCGGGAAAACAACGATACAGCCGCCTGGACCAGGGCCCTCATCAAAGATCTGGGTGGTTGGTGCCAACGTGGGCACGGCGACCTCGACTACCACTTGACCCAGGTGATGACGGGGCACGGGTGCTTCGGTACGTATTTATACCGAATCAAGAAAGCACCCAGCCCCAAGTGCGTGCACTGTGACCTGGAAGTTGATGATACTCCGGGTCACACCTTGTTCCAGTGCCCGGCGTGGTCCCCCCTGCGCGCGGAAATGCTGGCGTCACTACAGCTCACCGAACTGACCGAAGACACGATGGTCCCGGTGATGCTGGAAGGAGCGGAGCAATGGAAGCGGATCCAGTCGTTTGTGGATGCCGTGATGCTCCGGAAGGAGGACGCCGAGCGAGAGCGCCAAAGGCAGGGGCGTCGACGTGGGGGTGCTGGATAAGTGTTGGGCAAGTATCCGAACGGTAAGACGGATGAGCCGCGCTAGTAGTGAGCCCAGGACTTAGCACCCCCTGGGCTGCCGAGAATGCTGCTGGAGAAGATCTGCTGGCAGCAGAGGAAGCGGAGAAGAAAGTGGCCGCCTTGATCCTGAACCCGGGAGGATGGGACGTAGGGATCGTAGGGGAGGCGACACTGGTGCATGCATCCGCAGAAGACGCCGGTGCATCAACCACAGTCTGAGCTGTGGGGGATGCACAAGGGCTAGCGGCCTAACCACCCGCGATCTGCGTGGCGTGCACGGTGGCATCAGCCTCCCCGAGAAGAACGGCACAGCCGAAGAAGCAGGCGATTGAGGCAGAAAGCCAGCCACAGAAAGGAGAGGAAGGAACGCTGAACCTCAGAACAAGTTGGGGAAAAGCGCCACTGTCGCGTAAGCGACAGGATGCCATGGTAAAGAACGGTTCATGGCAAAAAGATGCGCAAAACGCCACTGTTGGGAACCCCCCTTGGGGAACCCAACAGGAGCCGGATTCCTCCCATCCGAGCAAAAGATGCGAAAAGAGGCAGAAAAGAGCCCACCCACAACCTGAGGATGTAGGCGTTCCATGTGCCCAGTGGGCCCCTGAAGTAATGCCAAATGGCGGTTCCGGGGGCCCTACACCAGCTGGGAAAAAAAAAAAAAAAAAAAAAAAAAAAAAAAAAAAAAAAAAAAAAAAAGGTTAGGTTAGGTTAGGTTAGGTTAGGTTAGGTTAGGTTAGGTTTAGGTTCCAGGACCCCTCGGGAGGGAGGCCACCTCAAGGCCACCTGGCGCGTCCACGGGTTGCGGATAGTGGAACGACCTAGTAATTCTAGGTTAGCCGTGAATAAGTCGGAGATCTGACAAATAACGGCCGCGGACAGCAGAGTTACAGGAACAAAAGGGAACTTTATTTTACTTTACGTACTTTATTAGGGTTAACATAACTGAGAACTTGACGCGGTCACCGCCTCTTCACGTCCTGCTAGCTTGCGAGTCTGTACACCACGTCCGGAGCTAGTGGCCTTCCCTTGCCTCTCACGTCCGGTATATTCATTACCGGGTTACGTATTGTCAAGGTGCTTGTGCTTCGCTGCAATGGGTTACGTGTGTCCTGGTGTCGCTTTCTAATAGGGTTACGTAAGAGTAAGGCATGCTGTTGTTCTTTTGTGATCTCTGATCGGGTGTGTATGGCAACCACCTGTAAGCTGCCCAGCGATCCTTGCTCTCACTTGAGACCAACGCATGTAACGGGCATGGGGCTGCCCTTAAACAACCTCCCTTAATCCGACTACCGAGGTACGGATGAATGGCTGTATAGGTTAATACAGCCCATCGGGAACCTACAGATACCTGCCGACCTCTGTAGTATTTAGGCTTGCTGAAGTACGCGCGCGCTCTGCTTCAGTCGACTCCTTATTTCGCCGGTACTCGTGGGATCAATTATGGATGATTCACAATACCCCCCCTTAACCGATCAGACCTCATCGATGGACGGACGAAGCAGCGTCCTCGATGTTGTAGCACCTGCAACAACCCGCAACGAAACATTCAATTCTATACCCGAAACCTTCAGTAGTCAATTTGACACGTTCATTAACAACTTCGTAAGCGAAAGTAGTCGCTCTAACCGCAGGTCTCATACACCAAACATGCGTGGCACTAAACGCAAGGAAACTAAACCCTCCAAATCACAAATTAGGAATAGGACAAACCTGGCTAAACTCGGTGACTCATTAGAACATCTTAGTTTCCCGTATGATGAGCAACGAAAGCCAGACGAACAAGAGGAAAAGTACACGTCACGCCGCGTCCGCGAGGGACTGTGCCTACGCGAATACGTCAAGTTGCGCTCGGAGGGTAAATCGCGAGCAGCAGCGAATGAAATCATTAAAAGAAGAGCTAAGGTGATGTCAGATGCTGCCTCAACCTGCCTTCCTGCACAAGACTCGGACTCAGAAACTGACGAACCTTCCCCAGAGAAGAAAAACACAACACATATTAACGACTACATTAACATCCGTGAGCAGCTAAACGCAGAACGTGATAGACGCTTAGCGTTAGAAGCACAAGTCCAAGAGCTGCACGCTAGACTTAATAATCAGACGCGTTCAACATCTCAGTCTGTACATGATGAACTCCGCCAAGAGAAGGAGCGATGCGTTCAGCTAGAATTAAAGGTTCAACTTCTCTCAACCAAGCTCCAAGAACTGGAAAATATAGCACAGGCCAACGCTGCACCCGCCAACTTGCCGACTGCTTCACCCCTGCCACCAGCTACGGCTAGCGGAGACATCATGACTCATCTTGAGGAGCGCTTACTCACCCGAGTGGACGCCATTGTTCGGCAAACTCTAGAAAAAATACTCCCAGCTCTACAGCCCCGCAACCGCCCTCCTCTTGTCTTCGAGAAGAAAACATTAGTGAGCACAAACCATACAACTGAGGAACCAAACACAGGTCACATCTACCAGACAAATACTCAAAATAATTTACAGAAGCCCCTGCAAGAAGTCCAAGGCGACCTCTTCTCGGCAGGGCCAGAATATGCACTAGCCCATTGTGTAGCAGAGGACTTAGCTATGGGAGCAGGGATTGCGGCAGAATTCCGACAGCGGTTCGGGGGCGTCGAGGAACTTCGTCGCCAAAGCAAAAAAGTAGGCGAAGTTGCCACATTATCCATCAACAACCGCCAAATCTTTTATTTGATCACTAAAGCCCACAGCGATGGTAAACCCACGGTGAGCGCTATTAAGCAGTCACTAATAGCTCTTCGCAAGGAGTGCGACCACTATAACATTCAAAAACTCGCCATACCTCGCTTAGCCACAGGCCTCGATCGCAAGCCTTGGCACATAATTGCACCAATGATTGCAGAAGCGTTCCAAGACTCGAGCACTGAGATAATAGTCTTCAACAAGGTTACTACTCCAGTCACAACTTCCTCTACAATTACTCAGGATCCCTCTACAATAGAGACTTCGGCAAAACTACAAGTCGGTATAACTACCCCAGCACCCCACCTACCCCAAACACAACCACTGTGGAGCACAGTGGTGCGTAGGAATAAAAACGTCAAGAAAAAGGCTAGCGAATCTGGTAACGCAGCTGTCACACGAAACCAACATCGCACGTCCCATAAAGGGAACACCAAAATCAAGACTGATCCCAGCACTGTGCTACTCGTGCCTAAGGGTGACAAACCAGTCTCTGAAGTTCTTCGCTCCCAGAAGACTATCACTCCTAGCTCCCTTGGTATCAAGAAAATGGTTCCTTTCGCTTCTGGAGCCTTACTTGTACGGTGCGCAGGCCAAACAGAGGCAGAAAAGTTGAAATCATTTGCCGAAAATGAACAACACATAGAACACAAACCTAGGAAAACCTATCAACCAGAAGTCCGTCTCCATAATGTAGGTTCTGAAGCCACCTCAGAGGACATCATATCAGACATTGCTGCCCTAACTGGTGAGAAACCAATTTCCGTTCGATTCAGCGATACAAAAGCTACCCCACTTGATGGTACCACCAAAACCGCCTACCTTATGGTGAGCCCTGCCCTTTTTGATATACTCCATCAACGCAAGCGTGTACGTATTGGCTGGTTGAGTTGTAGAGTGGATTGCGCAATTCGTCCCAACCGCTGCACGAAATGCTGGCTTCTAGGACACAGATCAAAATTCTGTAACAATGAAGCGAGAATGGAACCTAATAAAGAGGAACCATGCTTAGATTGCGCCGCACATAATGCTAGGATTCTCAAAGCAGGACTACCACGCTCCCGGCAACACTCCACCAATCACCCCACTGGCGATGCTGCCTGCCCACGCAGGGTAAACCTGGTTCGCAACCTTTCGGTCTACCACCCATCATCTACTGAAAATAATACTAATACAGAAAACAACACCAACACCAATATGGAAAACATGGCAGGAGGAGCTATGCAAATTGACCACGATGGAAGCCAATCAAATTAGAATCTTACAGTTAAACTGCAACCATGACCAAAGGGCCACTGATTTAGTAATAGCAAAGGCCACCTCTAATAACTGTGATGTGATTATGCTAACAGACCCTTACATAGCAAATCACCGCATACAGGCTCCTGGCTGGGTACAACAGATCAAGGGCCGCACTGCTACCCTAACCAGACAGGGATTGCCTGTTACGCACATCCCTTTTGCGCACCAAGAAGCCATCGTTTCCTCACTATATGGTATCCTACTAATCAACATCTACTCGCCTCCTAATGGAGACCTTAGTGGAGTATTGCAGGCATCCAATGATCTACTCTCATCATCTCGCAAACCTATAGCACTTATAGCAGGCGACCTTAATGGCACTACAGCTTTCATTCCCGGCCAGTCAACTAACAGCCGTGGAAGTATTATCGAACAATTCATCTTAGATCACTCACTGCTGATCCACAACACCCACGAATTCACGTGGTACCGCTGGCACAAAGACCGCCTACTTACATCTATCATCGACTATACCTTGGGTACCCTAGACCTGAAGGTCAACAATTGGCAGATACTCGATACAGATATCCTCTCAGACCACTGTCTCATCTCATACCATATAGCCACTGCTGCGACAACACCTAAACGTGGACGGATGAAAACCAAGCTCAATAATGCAGCACTGGAGAATGAGATTCGCAACCTTCAGCTCGATCCTCTCCCACTCAACCCTTCAATAGAGGCTATAGAAGAGTATGTCGACAATCTACATAGCAATCTAAAACACGCAGCAGATTCAGCCACAACAACCCGATTCATAAGTAACTCGGTAATATGGTGGAACTCCAATCTTACCCTACTGCAGAAAATACTCAATAAACTTGGCAGAATGTTACACCGTTGCAGAGACCCGTTGACTACTAAATGCCTCAGAGCCATTAAATGCTCTATTCGAAGAATATATAGAACCGCTATCCTCAAGAGTAAACAGGAAGCTTGGCGTTTGTTCTGCGAGAGCGAAAAACCTTGGGGACAACAATACCGTATAATGAAAAAGATCACTGCGGGTGACCCTCCTCGCACAGCTGACCTTCCTCCAATTTGCAGGCCTGATGGCACCACATTCAACACGCCCCACGATACAGCGGCATATATCCTCGAGGCTAAGTTTCCAGATGATCCTAACATAGAGGAACTGCAAGCACCACCCTCAGATAGTTCATATGGCCCCTATCCTTACTTCAATTCAACTGACATAGCTCACTATATAAAAAAGCTGAACAACAAAAAAGCTCCAGGGCCAGACCTAATTTCGGCCAAAGTCATAAAGACACTACATCGCGTACGACCAAGGATCTTAGAGGCCCTTTATAATGCCTGCATCGCTGCACAATACTTCCCTACAGCATGGAAGATCGGTCAAGTGACTCTTCTTCCTAAGAGAGGCAAGGATCCTACCAAGGTAGATGGATACAGACCAATCTCGCTGCTGTCAGTCCTGGGAAAAATATTGGAAAGACTTCTGAAGTTCACCATAGACTGCCACATAACGGCCCACCAATTAATTCACCCCCATCAATACGGATTCCGAGCAGGTCGAAGCACCGAGGAGGCCCTAAATGACGTAATTGACAAAATTGGTCACCTCAGGTCAGAATACCCAGCCGTAGCGCTCATCTCACTTGATATTCAAGGAGCCTTTGATCACGCCCGATGGCCCTTAATAATCCGCCGTTGCATCGAGCTTCACCTACCCTGGTATGTGGTGAATATCCTCCGATCCTACTTCACAAACCGAACAGTCACACTCCAAGGGACTAACAAACTCCTGCAAAGGGGATGTCCCCAAGGCTCCGTCCTTGGGCCAACCTTATGGAACATAGCTTTCGATATAGTTCTGCATACCATCTCTGAAGACCAGAACCTGTTCTCTACTCACGTGCAATGCTTTGCAGACGACACGTTGCTTGTCATAGCAGGCAAAGACCCAGAAGACTTGGAAGCAAACTGTTATGCTGCTACTAAAGCCGTTGAGTTGGTCCTGTTAGGTTGTGGGCTGCAACTTAACCTCCATAAAACCGAGGTTATTGTACTAGACTGGCGACCACCCCGAATGAGGTTGGCTCTCCCAATCCCAACAGTCCCAGTTGGGGATTTGGAAGTCATTCCTCAGAGAGAGCTGTGTTACTTAGGAGTTGTCATCGACAATAAGTTGAATTGGAATGCCCATATAGAGTATATACTCTCTCGGGCATACCAATTATTACCGACGATAACAGCCCTCGCGCACAATACCTACGGTTACTCAACGTGGGCGAGGAAAATAATGTTTCGAGGCACTATAGGCGCACTACTATGTTACTGCAGTAGTGTCTTCGCTCACCGTCTTACAAGCCGAATTCTGCGTAACAAAATACGAAGCCTACAGCATAAAATATGCGTAAACATTGGACGCCTATATAAAAGAACAAGTTGCGATGCTGCAATGGCCATAACCGACTTCAAACCGCTGGAGTTGATAGCCCAAGATAGGGGCATTCTTTGGAAGTTCACTCACGGCCGTTTGAAGCATGCACTCCTGAATCAGCTGAGTACGGAGGACATGGAAGAACACCTCTCCCGACGCAGCAATAAAATATGGCAAGACGCATGGACGAACTCGCCTCATGGAGAGTGGACCAGAAGCCTACTCCCTAATATCAATCGCGACCAGCCTCTGGAACTAGACTTCTACTTCTCCCAGGCGTTGAGTGGTAAGGGGTGCTTTGGTGGACCACTGCACTCATGGGGAAGAAGAGCCACCCCGCAATGTCGTTGTGGACATGAAAAAGAAACGGCAGAACATATCCTGCAATTCTGTCCGCGTTTTGCAGCAAACCGCCCTCCATTACCTCTGCAAGCATATAACCGATCTCACCAGAGATATATGCGAAACGCTGTAAGTCAATTGTGGGAGGAAGAAAGAGCTCTTCCGCAGCTCCCAGCCTCTCGACCATAGGTTTGTAATCACACTTCCTTAAGTAGGATGTGAAGGGTGCCAGCTCTTCCCAAGTATCCGAACGCAAGGCAGGCACAGCCCGTAAGACCTTCGCTAGTAGTGAGGGAACCTGGCACTCACCCCCTCACCCTCCCCTTAACTCTTGTATTCACTATAAGTTGTATATGTATTATGTAATCCTATACTCATTATATTCATTATAAGTTGTACATATATTTGTAATCCTATATTCGTTATAAGTTGTATATATATATTAATATACCCCGTCCGGGCTTGTCCGGCGGGGGTAAGAGTCCCCCCAGGGGTGGTGTCGTACCTCTTCGAGAAACCTTGTGGTAGAGAAGAGATCGGCACCGCCCCAACCTTTGTGGACCCACTTATTGACAATAAAATTCCCCCACCGGCAAGTCCGGACTGGGTGGCCCAAAAAAAAAAAAAAAAAAAAAAAAAAAAAAGGTTAGGTTAGGTTAGGTTAGGTTAGGTTAGGTTAGGTTGGCCCCGAAGGGAGCAGAGGCGGATTATGCAACCACCAGCGGATGCACGTTAGCCATATCTGCTCAACTCCGAGCTGCAGCCTTCACGTGGCGGGGCTGTTACTCCAAGCGACATAGTCGGGCGGAAACAGATGCAGCAGGGGGGGCATGTACCGTACCACTGTACATGCCTTTGTGTGTGTGTGTCCACCTGAATGGGCGTAAGATCAAGCCGTCTCAGGAAGTAGGTGTATGCATTTCGAATTTAGCTACACTGAAGAGACACACACGCACTCTAAAAGTCCGGCGGCGATGGGGATAGGCAGTGGGGACAGGGTAGAGCGCCTGGAAGTCCCTAGCCAACTCCCTGCACGTCCGGCGGTATGGGGACAATGGTCGTTTGTTTGCAGAATTGGGGATACATGCAACATCCGGCGTCCCCCCATACGACAGAGCAGCCCTGTTTAGGGATAGCACTGCTCTCCTCCCGCCAGAGGAGGGGCCTAGAAAAGGTGGCCTAAAAAAAGCGTATCCCCACCCAACGCCTGCCGGCTAGCCGCGGTCGGGGGCGCTCCATTTCTGCGGTACGAAGAAGAAGGAGAAGAAACGGACAGCAACCTGCGAATCCGAGTCCGGCGGATCACAGGCAATTAGGCCCGGACAACCAGAGAAGACCGATACCGCACCCGAAATGGATGATTTACTGAAGAAATGGCGCAAAGAGCAGGGGGCGGAGGCCCTGCTCTTCAAGAACGTGGTAGATGCCGCCCAAGAAGTGGTGCGAGAAAAGAATGTCGTCACCAACACCAAGGTCACCTTGAAGAAGGCGATTGACCTGTTGGATGACGCACTCGCAGCCATGAAGAGGGGCAGGCAAAGGCTTGCCAGCGTAGAGGAGGAGGTGTACCACCTGCTTGTGGAGCGACCTGCTAGGAGGGACGCTTCCACTAACACAGAAGCAGGAAAGGAATCGGTACCCCATGCTGATATCGAAAGCATGGATTCCTCCTTGGAGGCTGCCACGATTCGGGACCTGACGCTGGAGCTACCAGTCTTTGGTGAGGAGTCGCCGAACACCTCAAAGGCGATCACCAAAGAGATCGAGGTAATGGCGGAAGAGATTAAGGCCATGCGCAGAACGATCCACCGAGAGCGCAGCGAAAGTGTGGTGACGCTAAGGGGCACTCCACTGGAGGAAAAGCCCCAGCCCACTTTCGGGAATACTTCCACGCCAATGCCCAGCACTTCACGAGGTCCCGGAGAGCCTAAGGAAGGCTCCAAGCAGCCTCCGCAGCAGCAGCGGCAGCAACAGCAGCAGCAGCGGAAGCAGCAGCAGCAGCCTCAGAAAAAGATACAGGCCTCGCCAAGAGTGGTGCCAGAGAAGAAGAAGGCACCACCTAAGAAGAAGGCCAAGAAGCCAGAGCCATGTAAGACCGAGAAGGAGAAGCCCCGGCCCCCTTCCGAAGGTTCGAAAACGAAGGCTCCTGATGCCGAGGGGGCTTGGGAGAAGCAGCGGCATAGCCGCAAGAAGATGGCCTCCCAAGAGAAGAGGAAGACCAAGCAACCGGAGAGGCAGCGACGGCAGCGGCACCGCAAGGAGGCGGTGCTGGTTCCAGCATCATCGGGGGATTATGCTGCCGTCGTAAAAAGGATTAAAGAGGCTGCTGCAGCCGAGGAGAGCGCATCAGTGGCATTCGCCGAACCCGCAAAGGCGATGTCCTGATTGAGCTGCAGAAGGGAGTGAAGGGACCAGACCCTGGAATCCCCTGCAGAGGCGCTCCATCGGACCCTGACTGCCCAGGGGTTAGCAGCGAGGAGACCCGTGGACGTCGACATCCTGCTAATGAGGCATCGATGTCACGGCGACCAAGGAAGAGGTGGTGGCCGCGCTAGAAGCACGGGGCCGGCAAATCGGAGAAGAGGCCCGTGCAAGAGTGCTGGCGCAGCATGAAGCACCCGAGGGGACGCAGACGGCCAGAGTAGAAGTGGCACGGAGGTTTGCGTCCCTGGTGCTGCAGCCAGGCGCGCCGCCCATCCGGGTAGGCTGGTGTAATACCCGGATGCGCCGGTACCACGCGGTAGAGAGCTGCTTCCGCTGCTTTGGCTTCGGGCACCGCATCAGCGAGTGCCGCAGCCAAGTCGACCGCAGCAAAGCGTGCCTACGGTGTGGGGAAGAGGGGCATAGAGCCAAGGGCTGCAAGAAGCCCGAAAAATGCCTCTTATGTGCGGAGCGCAAGAGACCGCACGCCCACAGAACCGGTTCTGCCAGATGCCCGGCCTTCCGTGATAGGCTGAGGCAAATGATGGCGAAAGGCAAATGACCCTCCGTGTACTCCAGGTGAACCTGAACCACTGTCACGCCGCACACGACCTCCTCGATCAAGAAGTCGCCTCGAGGGGGGTCGACATTGTGCTGGCTAGTGAGGTGCTGGCCAGAAGAGGCCGGGGAACGTGGTTCAGGGACTTGGAGGGTCATGCTGCGGTTGCTGTGACGGGGAACAACGTCTCGGTCAACCGAGTAGGGGACGCGGACAACGGATTCGTGGAGATCGAAGTCCGCGGGATCAGATGGTACAGCTGTTATTTCTCCCCCAACAAGAGCATCCAACTGTACCGCGACTACCTGAGAAGATTGGAGGCCAGCATAAGATCCAGAGCTGGCGAGGTAGTCGTCGGGGGCGATTTCAACGCCAAATCCGCGCTCTGGGGATCTCACGTTACAGATGAGCGCGGAGAAGAGTTGGGGGAGCTGGCTGCGGCTCTGAACCTACAAGTTGTCAATGTGGGGACAGAGCCAACGTATGTGGGCAACGGCAGGTGGTCAAGAATAGACGTCACGATGGCCACCGAAGGAGTTGCCCGCAGGATCAGCCAGTGGCAGGTGTCGATGGAAGAAACTGCCAGCGACCACCGGTACATACTATTAACATCGAAAACAGGGCCCCGCAACCGACCGCACCAGCGCAGTCAGGATGGGCCCTGAAGAAGCTCGACGAACACGCATTTCGAGCAGCTTACGTCCGACCCCCGCAGATTGAAGAACCACTCGATGCGGAAGAGTGCGTGCGGGGGTTATCCGGGGCTATCAAGAACGCCTGCGATGAGGCGATGCCCCGGAGATACGGAAGACCTGGACGTAAGCCAATGTACTGGTGGAACGAGCAGATTGCCGAGAAGAGGCGCGGGTGCAAGAGAGCTAGGAGGAAGCTAACCCGCGCCAACAGGCGATCTGATGTCGACACCGAGCTGTACCGCCGTCAGTACAAGGAAGAGAAGCGGCTCCTGCAGAAGGAAATACGCGCCAGTAAAACGGCGTGTTGGAAGGAGCTGCAAGCGAGTGTTGACGGAGATCCGTGGGGGCTGCCTTACAAGATGGTAGTGGGCAGGCTGCGAAGCAGCGCCCCCATTCCCGAACTGCGCAACCCCGAAAGGATACAGGGGGTTGTGCAAGCGTTGTTCCCGGACCACCCCGCCCTGCCCAACGGGGTAGGGATGTGGGAAACGCCGGATGAGTCACCCGAATTCACCGCCGTAGAGCTGGAGAGGGCCATCAAGAGGCTAAAGTCGGGCAAGGCGCCGGGACCCGATATGGTCCCAAACGAGATCGTGCGCCTTGTTCACCAGATAGACCCGACAGCCCTACTCCACACCTTCAACGCCTGTCTGAAGACGGGCACCTTCCCGCGTGCCTGGAAAGTGGGGAGGTTGGTGTTGCTCCGGAAAGGTGATAAGCCGCTAGACCAGCCATCATCGTATCGCCCATTGGTAATGTTGAACACCATGGGCAAAGTGCTGGAGCGGCTGCTAGTAAACCGGATAGAAGACCACCTTGAGGGGCTCGGAGAAGAGGGCCTCTCAGAACGGCAGTTCGGCTTCCGCAAAGGGAGGTCGACATCCGACGCCGTGCTCGAGCTCACCGCTGAAGCCTGGCAAGCGCTAGGGAAGCGCGGAATTTGCGTAGCGGTGAGTCTCGATATCCGGAATGCGTTCAACACCGCGAGGTGGACGAAGATATTGGACGCATTACTAGCGAAACGGGTGCCGCGCTACATAGTGCGCATGGTGCGCGACTATATGCGCGATCGTGTCATCGCCTACGAAACGGAGGAAGGTCCGAACAGAAGGTCCTTAGTAGTGGGGTCCCGCAAGGATCCGTTCTAGGCCCCCTACTATGGAACATAATGTACGATGGACTGCTCCGCGAAGAGATGCCTGGCACAGTCAAGCTCATCGGCTTTGCCGATGATGTGCTGGTCATCGCTAGGAGCAGATCCACAGCGGACCTTGAAAGGGCGATGAACGATGCACTGGAGAGGGCAGCAACCTGGTTGGACGAGGCCGGATTGGAGTTGGCCGTCCACAAAACCCAGGTGCTTGCGTGCACGCACAAACTGGCGGAAGCACCCCCAAGGATTGTGCTGAGGGGTGTCTGCCTTCCCTTGACAGACACCATTAAGTACCTGGGGGTGGAGGTGGATAAGCACCTCACCTTCCTACCACATGTCAGGGAGGCGAGTGCTAAGGCAAGGCGGGTTATGGTCCAGCTTGCCCGCCTAATGCCGAATGTGGGAGGGCCGAAACAACCACGACGTCGATTACTGTGTACGGTGGTGCACTCGGTCCTCCTCTACGCCGCGCCAGTTTGGGGTCATGTACTAGAGTCGCCAGGCTGCATGAAGATCGCAACCAGGGTCCAACGCGAGCGTGCTTACGGCAGATTTGTGCATATTGCACCGTAAGCACGGATGCGGCCCTGGTATTAGCAGCCTCACCACCCATAGATCTAGTTGCGAAGATCCGGGAGTCCCTATACGAGCAGAGGAAGAGGGGACTTCCGAAGCGGGGCCTCAGAAGAGCCAGAGCAAGATTGGAAGGCGAGGCCCTGCGGCTCT
Source organism: Phenacoccus solenopsis (assembly GCA_009761765.1). Classification (NCBI taxonomy): domain Eukaryota; kingdom Metazoa; phylum Arthropoda; class Insecta; order Hemiptera; family Pseudococcidae; genus Phenacoccus; species Phenacoccus solenopsis. The sequence continues at coordinate 45,607 of VFXL01000369.1, read as the reverse complement.
GGTCCGAGAGATGGCGGGAAAACAACGATACAGCCGCCTGGACCAGGGCCCTCATCAAAGATCTGGGTGGTTGGTGCCAACGTGGGCACGGCGACCTCGACTACCACTTGACCCAGGTGATGACGGGGCACGGGTGCTTCGGTACGTATTTATACCGAATCAAGAAAGCACCCAGCCCCAAGTGCGTGCACTGTGACCTGGAAGTTGATGATACTCCGGGTCACACCTTGTTCCAGTGCCCGGCGTGGTCCCCCCTGCGCGCGGAAATGCTGGCGTCACTACAGCTCACCGAACTGACCGAAGACACGATGGTCCCGGTGATGCTGGAAGGAGCGGAGCAATGGAAGCGGATCCAGTCGTTTGTGGATGCCGTGATGCTCCGGAAGGAGGACGCCGAGCGAGAGCGCCAAAGGCAGGGGCGTCGACGTGGGGGTGCTGGATAAGTGTTGGGCAAGTATCCGAACGGTAAGACGGATGAGCCGCGCTAGTAGTGAGCCCAGGACTTAGCACCCCCTGGGCTGCCGAGAATGCTGCTGGAGAAGATCTGCTGGCAGCAGAGGAAGCGGAGAAGAAAGTGGCCGCCTTGATCCTGAACCCGGGAGGATGGGACGTAGGGATCGTAGGGGAGGCGACACTGGTGCATGCATCCGCAGAAGACGCCGGTGCATCAACCACAGCATCTGAGCTGTGGGGGATGCACAAGGGCTAGCGGCCTAACCACCCGCGATCTGCGTGGCGTGCACGGTGGCATCAGCCTCCCCGAGAAGAACGGCACAGCCGAAGAAGCAGGCGATTGAGGCAGAAAGCCAGCCACAGAAAGGAGAGGAAGGAACGCTGAACCTCAGAACAAGTTGGGGAAAAGCGCCACTGTCGCGTAAGCGACAGGATGCCATGGTAAAGAACGGTTCATGGCAAAAAGATGCGCAAAACGCCACTGTTGGGAACCCCCCTTGGGGAACCCAACAGGAGCCGGATTCCTCCCATCCGAGCAAAAGATGCGAAAAGAGGCAGAAAAGAGCCCACCCACAACCTGAGGATGTAGGCGTTCCATGTGCCCAGTGGGCCCCTGAAGTAATGCCAAATGGCGGTTCCGGGGGCCCTACACCAGCTGGGAGAAAAAAAAAAAAAAAAAAAAAAAAAAAAAAAAAAAAAAAGGGTCCCGGGGCCCACCGGACACCACCTTAGTCTTTTTTAAGACTAGGGGTTCGGAGGATCCCAACGGAGCAACATGCGACACTTTCCTTGGAAAGTTATATGTGATGTCTCACTTATGTGCGCTCACACCAGCCTCTGTTGTTCCTACACTGTCTGCAACCTTATCGTGGTGGGCTGGTTTAAGTGGAACAGCTTGTCGGGGTACTTACTTAAGGAAATCCTTAGGTAAGAGCCTATTGACAGTTGGGAAACGAACCAATGGCAGATGGTGGCACCTGGATTCCCACCAGGTGTGGTCTCTCCCCATTCCCTAAGTGATCCTATCCCCTTCTAGCTTGGGGGGCTCACTCTGTCGACGGGTCACAGCTAGTTTCATAGTAGTGACTCTAGATGGGGGTCCTCCCCCACGTCTAGGAGATGTAACGTCTTATCCACCCGGGTCTCTGCGGTGTATGGAGGCTCATCCCAACCCTATCCTCAAACGTTGTTATTCCTTAATTCCCCTTCAGCTGTCGGTGACCATGGGTTACGCACTTCTTTGGCTTGTTGGGGTTACGTACTCCACTTTCT
>VFXL01000369.1:0-41002 GCA_009761765.1 Phenacoccus solenopsis | reverse complement strand
CCCCCCAGGTGTTTTGAAAAGTTGGGAAATTCATAATTGTTCAACGTTGAAATTGGGAACTTGGAATATCTTTTGGGAAATAAGAACTCGAATAAATTCGAACTGATGCCAACTTATATCATGTATAGCACACAACCAGAGACGTAGCCCCCTTGGCTTTTTGGAAAAGTTGGTAAATTTGGAGTTTTAGCGTAGCAGTATTATTACAACTATTTTAAAATTTTTGAAGACTAAAAAAAAAAAAAAAAAAAAAGAAGGTCAACAGTTGGGAAAATTTCATGGTATTAGTTGGCAATTTTTGGTATGTCCTCGTTACACCCCTGTAAATGGCATAGTAAAAATTTTGACAAATACTTCACAAAATAGCAACTTTGGAACATGAAACAGTAATTTTACTCATTTTTCAACATAAAATAGTATTGTATATCATTATGCCATATTACAGTCAACCTTCCACACAAAAACATATACGTAATAGATCACTGCTCAAGGCACTTAATTTCATCAGCTTCTTCATAAGTTTTACCAATAATTTTCGATATTATAAATTTATATGCAGTTACCATCTAGAAACCAGCCGTTACTACCAGTAGTAGCGAACATCCATGCTGGAGGACACCTGTGGGGCTCACCGGATACATCTCAGTACGGGTCTCCCGACTATCTAATGCATCGCGATATTGTATACGTAACTATTGGTTACAGGTTACATATTTTAGGTATCTATTTTCAGTTCTCTAAGCTACATATTCAATAACCCATCTTGGACTCTAATTCAGAATTCTTTGTTCTTATTTCACAGGATTCCTAAATTTGAATTAGATAACTGTAGTGGTAATCAAGGATTGAAAGATATTATACTTGCATTACAGTGGATCAAAAATAACATAAAATTTTTCAACGGCGATTCTAACAATGTAACCCTCCTCGGTAGTAGCAGCGGCGCTTCCACCATTCATATCTTAATGCTATCGCCAGCGCTAAAGGTAGTATTGAAAAAATGTTCTTCCCTTTCGTTAAACTAACTAACGACTAAGGTACTTAATAACAAAATTCTAAATACCACTTATTAAAATTCAATTTAATGCGTATATCACAGTAAAATTAAAATACAAGTCATGTTAATCGTTTATTCAAATTCAAGCAACCACAACATTATTTTGTGATTGTTTGCTAATGACCAAGTTGTCCCTGATGTAGTTGGGAGTTGCGCACTAAAGTAACACTAACGGAAAAATACAGACAATTCTTGCAGGTTTATTTCATAAAGCGGTATTAATGGGTCACTACCTCTTCAATTGTTCGGTTCTATTTCAAGAAGAGCACATCAAGTTGGCGTTTGAGTTTGGCTATTCGCTCGGCTTTCGAGGAGACGACCGCAAAAAATTATTGAGATTTTTAAAAAACCAACCATCCGCTTCATTTGTGACTCAGATGAGATACTTCCAAAAAAAATTCGATACGGTATTTACTAATTAAATTTTCTCGTATCGCATCATTGATGGGTTTTAGCCTCCACTTCTGTACTGCCTAATCGAAACCATTAATCGACGATGTTCTCTCTATACACAGTCCTCAGCCACCGTATTTCCTTGCGGAGTTTTCTTACCAACCATCGATAGCGGAGGAAACGCCGTACTACCAGTATCGCCTAGACAACTAATCTCCTCCATGCAACGCATACCTCTAATCTTTGGAATGTGCGATAAAGAGGCAGCGGTTGGATTCACCCGTACGTGTAATTTCTTTTTACAATGATATTCGCTACGTTTGAAGTTGTAAAATCAATGTCAACAGGAGGCTTCAAAGACACGACCGAACGAAATTTCTGGAAGGCGTGGTATCAGAATCCATGGGCATGGTTACACGATGTCGATGAAGACGAGCGGAAATTCATCGAGCAACAAATACGATCATTTTACTTAAAAGATTGCCCGCAAAATGAAATTTCAACATCTACAAAAATTGATGTAAGAACGTTCAAATTGCATAACTTATATGTCACAAGTGATGAATAATACATGCTAGTGAAATGAATTTTTTTAGATTTTAACTGATGCCTCATTTTCCGACGTGTACGATACTTTAATCAATGTTATTGCTAATGATCTTCCATCGTCAGTGTTCTTATACAAATTTCAATTTGAAGGGGAAGCTAATACATTGAAGGAAAGGCTGTCGCCATTCATGAAAGAGCCAATAGAAGGTATCTATTTAGTAGTTTTTTTATCTTCTCTTAAACAGTAGCAAAAAGTATGAACGAGGGGTTATAACTACAATTCTTTTATTTGTTGCTCATGGTATACATATTGAAGCGATAATTTTTAGCCCTCTACCCTAGCCAAAGTTTTTGATTCCCTATACGCCTCTAATCTTTTAATATGCAAACGGGTTCAACCTCCACTTCCGCAAGCCTTAAATGCTTTTCATCAAACCAAGATAGAATAATATTACATACACTTGTCTTCCTCCTCTTCATATCCTCATGTGAGAGGTATGAAGCATTCGTCAATTATATCTAAGTATTCATAAGTCTCAGTCTCAGATTTAAGCTCGTTCTTCTAAATAGTCGCGCCCTTTTTGGTTTTTAAGTAAATGGTCGAATGTATTCGGCAGCACAGACAGTACTCTTCATGTTTAATGATGGATGGGGTGGTGGGAGAAAGGTTAGCATTACCAAAAAAAAAAAAGTAAACACCAACATTGAAAACGGGCATATTTTCAACTACCAGTTTCACACTATTTGCCATTCGATACCTTCCCTCCAAAGTGAATAGTCGAGAAAATTAGACTAGCACCAACAAAGCATTAACGATGGACATAATTTTTTCCTCCAACTCCATACTTGGAGGCAAGCATATCCCTGGGTTTCCACTCTAATATGTGAAGTATCTCTTTGCTTTTATAATGATAATTAATCCTACAACTTCTATGACTTGAGAATTCAAACAATAATTTTTAAATGATTGTGAGGTTAGCAATTTTAGTTCATTATTTATTTTGAGAATTATCGAGAGCTAGTGCAATTTTTGCACTGAGGATTGCGTCATCCATTCAAGCAGCCTTTTTTATATTCGTAAAATTCATTTATTGTTTCACAAAATTTAGGTACCATTCATTCGGATGATTTAAGCTACTGGTCATGCCTAACTCCATCAAAACCAACTCGCGAAAAAACAATTCAAATTATAGAAATGTTCACCAAACTCATAAGCACTTTCGCAAAAAAAGGGTAACACTGAGAATTTTGTGAATTCCCATCGTACGACAGATTACAACGTAATTATATAATTTCCAGTGATCCCAATTATGAAGGATTTCCAGTGCAGTGGAGACCTACTACTCAACAACAGCCATGCCATCTCGTTATAAACGATACCGTTCAGATGGTCGACGAGAAATTGAATGGCGAAAGGTTCGTGTTTTGGGAGCGACTCAAAAAACATCTTACCAACAAATAATACTTCATTATCATTATGGAGAAACTCGCTAATTCAAAAGTGCGTCATCTGTTTTGTAAATGAAGGAATAAGATATATTCTTCTTCTCTAACCCGCCATAGGTAATATGGAACCAGGATTGGAGACTAGTACCAACATATAGCTTAGCTCGCGAGTAGTTACTTGCGCCTAGTCTCAGTCCCCTTATGTGTTCATCGTATGCAACTATTTGTACATGGAAGTATAACATATAATATTTTTTTAAATTTAAATGAAACTACTGATTTAAGTATCTATGATGATAGAAAAAAAAATTGCAAAAAAATTTGTGGTATACACTTTTTGCCTATCTTCATTTTTGAAAAGGCTACGATGATTTAAAATTTTTCCAAAATTCCATTTTTTTAAATTTAATTTAAATCGTTCATTCAAGTAGGTACCTAGGATGATAGAAAAAATGCATTAAAAATTGTAGTAAACACTTTTTGCCTATCTTCATTTTTGAAGGGGCTACAATAATTTCAAATTTCCCCATGATTTTTTATTACTCATGATTAGATATTTCGAAGAAGGGCTGAGGATTGAATGAGAAATAATAGACAGAATCAAAGCCATTGTAAAACCTACATATAACAATTTTTTCACCAAAATTAAAATATAAAGATGGAAAATAAAACTAGTATCGAATCCGTGTAGTGATAGGAATTGCTGAAACACCTTCAATTCTGAAGATAAGCAAAACGTACATATTTGAATTTTAATTTTTCCTTGATTTCAGTCACATTAAAAAAAAAATCATGGGAAAATTTGAAATCATTGTTAGCCCCTTCAAAAATGAAGATAGGCAAAAAGTATTTACTACAATTTTTAATGCATTTTTTCTACCATCCTAGGTACCTACTTGAATGAACGATTTTAATTAAATTTTAAAAAATGGAATTTTGGAAAAATTTTAAGTTATTGTAGCTCCTTCAAAAATAAAGATAGACAAAAAGTGTACACCACAAATTTTTTTGCAATTTTTTTCTATTATCATAAATACTTAAATCAGTAGTTTCATTTAAATTTAAAAAAATATTACATGTTGTACTTCCATGTATAAATAGTTGCATACCATGAATGCATAAGGGGACTGAGACTAGGCGCAAGTAACTACTCGCGAGCTAAGCTATATGTTGGTACTAGTCTCCAATCCTGGTTCCATAGTACGTATGGCGGGCTAAAACAATTACTCCGTTTCAAGCTTCAATAAAAATCCAGCAATTTATCACATTGTTGAAAAAAAAAAAACTATGATATATTCTTATTTTACAGCATTCTTCTTTATTTCCTTGAACATGTGTACACTTTTCAAGGTTAAAAAAGAGCACATAGCGTAGTGATTTACTTATGAAAATAATTTTTTTGGGGAATCTCTGAATTGTGGTGAATTCGAATTTTTCCATTATATCAATTAAACAGAAAATGAAATTGTGTCTCTTTCATCTACTCGAAAACAAATTATTAATGATGGAACTTGATACAGTGAAACTTTTTTCCCACTCCTTCCAGACCCAAAACGGTTATCTCCAAAATTAAAATTTTAAAATTTAAACTAAATATTGATAAAATAATAAACTTTATAAAAATAAGATGAAAAAATTTAATATAAATAATATAATCAAATAATGGTTTTATAAACACTTCCATTACAGAACCAGTACCCCTTACCCTATAAACTATGCGCTAGTTACTAGATGTACTTACTTCTTTCCTATTTTTATCATATGTTATTACGAATCGACATTTTACTTTTTGATTGGTTTATGAGCCTACGTATGCTTGATTGTATGTATATTTCTCGCGCTTTGTGATAGAATCAGCACCATTACTCGTTTAAAACCAGTCACTCAATTTTCTTTCTGATTTTTATTGCTTACGTCTCACATCTCAGAAGGTGACTAGCTCTGGCATTTCACTTTCGAAGTATGCAGAGATAAAAGTTTAAGCAATATTGGTTGAGATGTCCTGTTTACCTTTTTTCAGAAATGGTACCCCCCATAACCCACAGAGCCACAATTAAAAGCATACAGTGCAAATATTCTTTCGAATAAGTTCACAAAAAGTAGGCTAACATACACGTAGGTTACGACGAAGAACAAATAATGTTTTCCAATGAATACAAAAAATATAACCGAAACCAAATTATGATATATGAATTCTTTTTAGGTGAGTTTTTAATCAAAAATAATAGCTATTAAAGTCTACTTTCTATGCGAAGGAGTGGGTCTTCAATTCTTCATATCTTTGCGTTTCAGGCATATGGTAGGGTAAACGTCCAACTTTTTAATTCACTATTTTTTTTTTTCGCTCATAATACCTGAGGGTATGAATAAAAATTACTCAAGATTTAGGGAGAAATTCTTCATGCAAATATGCAAAATGTACTTTTTTGAATTTTTTGATTCACCTCAAAATGATGCTTCACACAAATTTTGAGGAATGTAGGAGGGAACTATACAAGCTCAACATTTTCAATCTTGGAATTACATGATTAAGTAAAGTATTGACATCTACATCACGAAATTTCAGCTTCATAAATTTATTTAGAGGAGGCGGGGGGGGGCAGTGAAAGCAAAAACTGACTTTTTGAAGACCTTTTGAGTGATAAAATTTCTTCAGTTTTACTTATCTGCCCGTCAAATGGACACAGAAAGGTGCAACTTAGCAGGTAGGACTAGGTGGAGACTAAAATATGAACCCTCGAATTTGGCTCAAAATAAATCTAAAATAGAGAATGGTTAAAATTTGAAGATGGTTTGAGGAGACTTTAAATAATCCAAGTTTAATAAATATGAACTTATATGATTACTGCGTATAAAATGTACACTATATCCCAAATCCATTTTCACCGAGGATATTGGAAGAGATATATAAAAATAAAATTTCCAATTATTGTTTCATATGACAAAGTCAGCTATGAGATTCACACATTTAAATGTCAGCTTTCCACGTGCATGTTAGGGGGTGTGATTTGGAGAGATAAATAGCTTTTACAGGAGAAATATTATTACAGGCATGAATCATTCTTACCTCTTCACCAAACATATTTACAAAGTTGAAACTTTATATGTATATGAATATGGGTTAGTTCAAGATTGAGATATGACCCCTTGAATTAGTATCGAAATTGATCTAAAATGGCTGATGGTTAAAATTTGTTGAAGGCTGGAGGAGTGGAGGTGCTTCAAATATCTCAAATTTGGTAAATACGGACTCATGTAATTTATGTGGGCAAGACTAATTACACATCCTAAATTCAACTTCTTATTGGTTTGGAGGGGATAGGTGGAGTTTCAAGCACCTGTTTTGGGCATGAATGTGAAGAAGTTGACATCATTTACAAATATGAACCAGCGATAACAATTCAGCTCCATTAATGCGTCCTCTTACTTTTCTTGCTATTATTTACATACCTTTTCGTACTTGAATTAGTATTTTGTAAATTTTCATCACTCATCAAATCCATTTTGAATTTGTTGCATAGAAGTCTTCACCAAGTAGATTTCATTTTTTCGCACTTCAAAATCATATAAATCAAATTTTTACCGTATATTCAAAGTTTTCAAATTTTCGAGCGGAAATTTTCATAATTTAAGCTTTTTTGTTTACGTAGCAGCTAACACCGCACGGCAATGGTATTCTTCATGTCGCCATAAAACGCACATTATAATGACAAGTAGTCAACCTGCTTCTGATAGTGACCTCGCGTATTCAATAAGATGTAATATTTAATGTCGATAGCGAAAAGCTATGAAATATAACTTCAAAACCACGTCCACGGTCGAATGTAATGTTTCGACAGCACTGTCTATACTTTACATGTGAAACAAAAAAATTGAATCCAAGTTGTACGATACATTTACTCGTAAAAAAAGTCATATATCGCGAGAAATGTCCGAAAAAATTGTAGTTACGACGAACGAAGGTAAGATTCGTGGTATTAAGGAAAAATCTGCATTTTCCGGCATCGAATATTACGCTTTCTATGGAGTACCGTACGCGCAATCAACCGCTTGTCACCGTTTCAAGGTAACAAAAAAGTTTCTCACAGCATATCATCACTGCGAAGATATATTTAATCGAATATTTCTGAAACAGGATCCGGTAAGAGTAAAGCCTTGGAAAGATGTTTACGATGCAACAATAGAAAAAAATGGATGCATACAGTTTTCGATGCGTTTGGGTATGTTAGTGGGTTCTGAAGATTGTCTATATAACAACATCTACACTACTCAAGTAAGTACGTTATCGAATAGAAATAACGTACACTTAAGAAAATAATATACCACTCATGTTATTCTTTTTGATAATAGCTGCCGAACAAAGGAGATCCACTAAAGCCAGTTATTGTCAATATCCATCCTGGTGCTATGTTCTTTGGCACACCCGATCCGTCGCATTACGGATCTCCTAATTTCATCATGCAAAATGACATTATATACGTTTGTGTTGGATATAGATTACATATTTTAGGTACTTGTTCAAATAATTACTTTGTAAATAACCAAGTTGAAGAATATGAGCCGAGTATTCTAGTCAAATAATATTTTTCTGTGCAACGTGCATAGGATTTTTAAATCTAGACATAGAAGAATGCTCCGGCAACCAAGGACTCAAAGATATTATAATGGCACTCGAGTGGATAAGAGATAATGCGAGCGTTTTTGGAGGTGACCCTAACAACGTAACTTTATTAGGAAGCAGTAGTGGAGCCATACTCATTCACTGTCTTATGATAACGCCACTGGCCAGAGGTATCGAAGTGAATTTTGTACTTCTACTTCATTCGGTCTATCATTTGTCAACATTGGTGTTTCTGGACGAGAAGAGATCTCGTTTTAGGAAACCCACTTTAATACGAGATCTGAGTTTTGCGAGACGTTCAGATCATGAGATTTTAGTGAAAGACCACATTTTGTTGATCCAAAAGAGGCATGAAGTTTTTGAATCAGTGAGGTAATTGATTAGGATCAATTAGATTTTCGACCCTGTTGTGCTCTTAATTAAAGGTACCACCAAAAAGTAGATACCTAATAAATCCTTAAGGGGCTCGGAAATGGAGACAGTGTTGGGAGGTAGCCAACTTTTCTCCAAGATATTGTATCGCTTCACTCATTTACGTTCTTCACGTCATAGTATTGTTAAGTTATATTTCTGGAAGTACAAATAGAATATGAAATGAATCCTATAATTAAAATGAACCACAAAAAAATAATAAATTATGTGTATTTGCATGCTTGAATAATCATTATGCTACTACTGTAGCTCCGTATTTATTAGTAAACTTTGTTTATAGGATCCTTTTTATATTTTATTTCTACTTTTAGAAATACTAGCGCCTTCTCGCCTCTTCGGGGCTCGCAATAAAAATTAAACGAAGAAAAATAAGTTATTTCATCAGACAAGTAATGCTACATTCCAAACTGCACAACCCAATTTATTCTTATTTGTTACCTCTACCAAAAGTTCTTCCTATCAGGATGAGCTTCCTCTTTATACCTTTGTATACCTGCCATTTTAAATAATTTTATAACTTTACCCTTACTCTTGCCTACGTACAAAGCTTTTATTGAAGTTTATCACCTTTTTTTACCTTTTGTATACCTGCTATCCTTTATACTTTTTATACCTGCTACTCAAAACAATTTTATGACTTACCCTTGTGCCTAGTATATAGTCAAAGGTACAATGTATCACCGTTTTTGGGTTGGCATTTGCTTGTTGCTAGCTCGGTCCATCTAGTATATAGTCAAAGATGCGACCTCAAGCCATTAGCTAATACATTGTTGACAACTTGTGTTGTTTGGTATGTAAAATTAGGGTAGGTTCTGAATGGTGTCCTACATTCAGTTTAGATTTCCAGTGGTAGAAGTGAGACTAGAATGGTCACTAACAACACTTATGAAAATTTCATATTTATAGAAACCTCAAAGAATTGAAATTTCAATATTCAACCTTCTCTCCCTCAAAAATGGTTGAAACAGAAAATAGATCCAATAAATTGTATATGCAATACTTCCAGAACAAAAATTTAAATTTTTGACCATCTTTTCAAAAAGGAATTGAAATGTAGAATGGAGGACATTACTAAATTTGTTGAAAAAAGAGATTTTTGCCATAGCCGTATCCAAATCTATTGGAGGCATAGTATTTCATGCACACAAAGATAAAACTTTGCATAAAACTTTAAAATGAAAAATCAAAACACTTTTTTCTTTTCTCAACTTCTCAAAATGTATGCTTGACGAAACCGAGATTTTTCCCTTTTCGCTTCTTCTCGTCTTAACTGAAACACCGAGTTAACATTCATATTACATCTAAAGGTCTCAAAAACTCTGTAGGTTTATTCCACAAAGTTGTGATGATGGGCTCGTACTTGTTCAACACCGTGTACTCGGTCCGAGAAGAAAACGAATCTATAGCTCTTCAAATCGCCAAAAAACTTGGATACGTCGGTGACAGTAAAAAAAAATTATTAGCATTTTTGAAAAAAATACCGGCTGAATTGCTCATTCAACAGCATCGGCAGTGCGAAGTACAACTCTACCAGGTAACAACTTAAACGTTATCTAAATCGTTTCACTTATTTGCTGAGAGGAAAATTTAAAAATGATGATTTCACTCTCCCAGAATACCGCCGCTTTATTCCCTTGCGGAGTATTTCTTCCATTGGTCGACCACGGTGAAAAAGCTTTATTTCCTCATCCTGTGCGAGATATGATCGCCAACACCGCTCGAGTACCTCTCTTAATCGGAATATGTGATAACGAAGCAGTTATGGGATTCAGTGGTGAGCTTTCGATGTAATCACATTACCACCTCTGTAGAATATAACTATTTCATCGGGTCGCCAATTTTTCGAATTCCCTCTTGTTTTCGATCCTCTCAGAAAAGAGTTCTTTGAGGAAAGGCACAGACACCCATTTCAAGACTGCTTATCGTCAAAATGCTTACGGCTGGATGCATCGTATCAGTGATGAGCAATTGAAAATCATTAATGACCGAATCGAATCGTTTTATTTAAATGGCAAGCCTATAGAAAAAGCTCCTCTATCTATTAAAGTGAATGTACGTGAGTAGTACATAGATTAGCATTTATCGTAATAAATATTCGTGTAGTATTATGGACCATACATTTCAATAAATCAAATATCTCGCAGATTCAAACTGATGCTGGATTTTCTGATCTCTATCCTACTTTAATTGATCTCATATCTAAAGATTTACCGGATTCTGTTTATGTTTATAAGTTTAGTTTTGAAGGTGATATCATCACAATGAAAGACGGTCTTAAAGGATTGCTACAAGAATCGCTAAAAGGTGAGTATAGATTTTCAAAAACACAAAAAAACTTGAGCATTTTGTCATCTATAAATAGATACCAAATTACTTACATTCTTTAAATAAGAGTAAGAAATTTCAAACTTGTTTTTCACCATATCTTTCATTACATCAGGAACATTTCATGCCGCCGACTTTAGTTATTGGGCTTATATGGGATACGATGCAACCACAGATCGTACTAGAGAAATGGTTAAAACATTCACAAAGCTTATCAGCGTTTTTGCTAAAACTGGGTAAGTGTGTGATGATTCTGTTCGTTTCTAATTGGCGTAAAAGCGCATACTTATATTACTTCTTCGTATCTATTTATATGTGCAGAAATCCTAATAACGAAAATTTTGCCACACGGTGGAAACCTTCAACACCCCAGAATCCTTGTCATTTGAGTATAAACGATCGTATAGAAATGATTGATACCAAGCTGAACGGCGAAAGAATGATGTTTTGGGAAGAATTAAAGCAAGAGTTCAAAAAAGACACGTTTTAGCATAAGCGAAGCATGCTCAAGTATTTAATGGAGTGTATCACAAACCTAAATTTCAGAATGTTAGAAGTTACTCTCTAACTTTGTTTTCATTGGTAAACAAATGATCTTCCAAAAATCTAATCTAAATATATTATAATAAATCTATACACTCAATGTAATAGTCAAGATAAGAACCAACAGAACAATATCCCCACGTAAAATCCAGTGTAGTAGGAACATCAGTATTTTAGAGAAATGTAATGACATACTGAAAAAATCGCCTGATTAAAGGAAATTCTCTGTCACGATATTACTTTAAGTTTTCCCCAAGAGCAAAATTTCGTTTTCATGGGCAAAATTATTCAATGAATGCAACAAAATCATATGAATTAGCCAAATTTTCCAATAATGAAGGAGAGATATAGGTGAAGCTAGATGTGAATCTCTTTAACCTTGAAACACAACACGATTCACATCTTTTTTAAATTTCTGGCCATGAAACGAAATTTAACGATGCTGTACACCTCAGTTACTGTAACATCTATATGGTTATGTTTTCAGTATACTAACACACTGAACACAAAACAGAAATAATAACACTATAAGTACCGGATGACTACTTGATTCGAGCACCCTAAGTGCTAAAATCTTTCTCTCATACAAATGAATTATATATTTGAGTGATATTAGCAACAATAAGTGGCATAAATAAAGTTCATTTAATGTTTAAAAGCGTCTATCAATGAAATGCAAAATTTTAATTTATACTTTTGTTGTCAAAAATACACATTATCATAGATGAAACATACATAGATAGCCCACCGTACGTTAAATTTTTATCACTCAAAAACTGAGTTGGAATCGTTTTTTGCTAATATCTTGGAAACAATTCAAGATATAGGGCTTGCAAATGACTCATTTTAAAGAGATTGGAATAGAGAATCATTTAATTTTTCTAAAGTTACTCCTGTCCGTTTACTTTTGCAATTAATTTCGAAAAACGATTTTTTTACTTTACTATGAATTATCTCAAAAAGTAAATCAATAACGATTGTTTTTTAATAGTGAAACACATTCAGAATTTTATGCTCTTTTGAATGAGCTACTTGTAAAGTTTCTATCTATATTCTTTCTTGAGATATTTGCAAAAAACCAAGCAATAAGTCTAATTTATTCTTAGTACTGGAGCTCATTCACAGAGAGCGCTCTAAAAAATGAATTAGTTTTATTAAAATAACTCGAGACTCACATCGATGGCAATAATATTTTAGTATTGAATCATGTATAAAATGTTAAGCTCTTTCGAATAAGCCATTTCCGAACACTCTAACTCAATTTTTTGCCTAGATATTAATAAAAAACTTTCTGGCTCCTTTTTCAACATTTATGAGTGATAAATTCGATATACCGGTGGGCTATCTATGTATGGTTAATCTATGACATTATGCATAGAATGTATTCACCTTTTAGGTAATTTTTTCGCTTGGGTGCTCGAATCAAGTAGTTACCCGGTATAAAGCCTACATTGTCGCTATTCGATGACTCTGCGAAAGAGGAGTTAATTTGAAATTTCACATGAATTTCCCATAAAAATTTAGCGCTATTGAAAGCCAGTATTATAGCAGTAGCCAGGATGTATCGATGGGAGCCGTTTTGAAACTAATTTTCAAAGCATAATCTATAACATGTGTTAAGGTGGTGGGCGGTAATTTTTTCAAGGGCATATATTTCTTAAATGCACGAGAAATTTATGAATTTACTTCGTTACGAAATCTGAGAAGATAATTTTTTTTGTAATGACATGAATTTCCCATAAAAATTTAGCGCCATTGAAAGCCAGTATTATAGCAGTAGCCAGGATGTATCGATGGGAGCCGTTTTGAAACTAATTTTCAAAGCATAATCTATAACATGTGTTAAGGTGGTGGGCGGTAATTTTTTCAAGGGCATATATTTCTTAAATGCACGAGAAATTTATGAATTTACTTCGTTACGAAATCTGAGAAGAAAATTTTTTTTGTAATGATTCATTAATAACTTGAAAAAATGTAATAAAAAAAATGAATTATTATACGTACATCCATAATGTAAAGAAATTGCGCGATTTAACAACATTTAAATAGGTACTTAAAAAACTGAGTTCGTGATAGTAGTTCTGATTCTCATCTCCCTTGACTATGGCTCTGATGAATAAAATTTCTTTTTCTAGTTAGACTCAGCTGAAATCGCTAAAAATGAATAATTCAGAAGAATCAATTTTCCTGTATGAAAAGTTTTGCAAGAGATCAAAACTTCTGGAAGTTCATGTGAAATTATAGATTGATCCTTCTTCTGCAATGCCATATCGATTTCCTTCCATGGAATTTAAAATTGAATATGGGTTGAGCATAACAGGCCGAAATATAACTTTAAAAATTCTCTTGGCTTTTCACGGTGAAATAATGTTTCTTATTACCTATGATGAGGCTATGATATTGTGAAAAATTTTTTAGCGGTATTACTAAAAAAAAAAAAAAAAAAAAAAAAACACTTTTCAAAGGTAGGTATTCCTTTAAAAAATTATTATTTGTCAATGTAATTTTTTATATCAAAATCACGTAATCTGATTAATGAATCAGTTCAAGTAAAGGCAAATCGGTAGAAAAAAAGAAATTGTTGAAAAATTGTAATATAAAGCAAGATCATGATGAAATGGTATTATTTTATTTATTCATTCATTCACTGAATTTTAATTAAAAACGATAGCTATCACAGGTTACAGTCTACTTGATTAGGGAAGGAGTAATAGGATAAGGAGGGAGAGGAGAATTTTCAAATTTTTGCGTTTCAGACAATTTGTAATTAGATAGTAAATGATAGGTCAAATTTGATAAACATGAGCATATATAATTCCTGAGGATAAGATATATACCACACTGTAAATCTACATCCACATCACAAATGTAGCTAGAGAGGAGACAGAAGGCTAGTTGTCCTCAAAATGTCGTGAGAATAAACGAAAGGTTGACAATTTCTATTATAGTCTCATATAACTATGGTGAATCTAAATGACTAACATATTTAAATTTCACTTTTGGGTATGGCCTGTAGGTAAGAAGAAGTGAACTATATTATTCGCAAATTCAAACAAGCCGTTATAGAAAACTCAGCTCCAGTAATGCGGCATGGCTGCTTATGTTTTTTTTCTTTTTTTTTATCAACACAACTAGTATGATATTCGTTTTAGTACCTAGCTACGTGATAAGTACGTAAAAACGATAAAACTCTCATAAAACTACTTTCCAAGGCCCTTATACTTTTTAACGAAAGGAAACAGAAATGAAGCCTGATAAGAAATTTTATGTTGACGTAAAGTTGACCTATTCATGGCCAATTTTTCAAATGAATTCTTAGGATTAACGGTGTTTCTTCAACATTTTGTTCGCCAAAGTGCCGATAACCGACTATAATTGAACTTGAAAATCAAAAAATGTTAACGTTTTAAACATCTACGATAAAACTATAGACATTATTAAATTTACTGTTTTAAAAAGCAAAACAATACGATTAGGCTAAAATTATAACAATGGTTTCGACCGCAAAGATAAAATTCTTTATACTTGAGTTCATTTGATAATCCTTTGATGATATGCGAAAATATCCATAATTTTACACTTGATAATTTTTCTAACATGCCCAGTTTTATAGAAATATCATGAGCACCCAGCTGTCAGCAATCTTATTCCCACACAATATGAAACTGTAAATAATTAAAAAAATACTCCTTTTAGGTGAACGTTCATGTGCGACAATTTCGGTTATTCAGGTAATAATTGAGAACATGGAAAAGAACTGCTAAAAAATGAATAAGTAAAATGACAACTTTTCAAGTTACCTCAAACCTGCTACACTGTAATTAGATTTCAATAAAAATAAAAATAAACTGAAAATTTCAGTGGTTTCATAGCAAAATAGTAAAAACTTCACTTGAACAATTTAACCCATCTTTATATTAGTATAGTATATTTCACAACTAGGAAGTCAAGAATCAATTTTTCTCCCGAGTAGTGAACGAAGTATTTTTTAAATGCGGGAGAAAAGCGCTCCTTTGAGCACTCGAGCAATTAGCGAGCGGGAGGTAAAGTAGCGTTTTCCTCCCGCAAGTATGAAAAAATTTTTTGTTTCAAAATCATTAAAACTGAACCAACGAGAGTTTTCATGAGAATACATACTTCACCCTATAGTTAGAGTGTTAGAATAGGAACATTATGAAAGTAATCACACATCCTTTCCCTTCAGTCCTTCATAATATTATTCTCGAATGATATGATACAGAAGGAATTACTCCTATGCTATAAAATTAAGGCTTAGATTTATAGACGATATATTAACCTTTACTTGAGTTAATCATGAAAAATACATACGATTTCAATAATAAAATATTACATATTGTTTTTAATAATTCCATATTAATGATACCTATGTAGGTAATTCAAATCACACATAGTTAAATTCTTAATGTTTACGAAAAAAGTTGGATATTTTTTTATTTCCAAAAACTAAAATCAAGGTTTCAAGAGTAGGTATTTTCTAATCATAACAAATCAGTAATGCAGGCGACTGCCCCTCTAAATCTTATTCTGGTTACCCTCACAACCACAATTTTGAAGAATGAAACCGTGAAGAAATACAAAATCGATAATAAAAGTCGATTACCAACGAGCAAAGAGTCGTCTATTTATAGTAAGAAAATGAAAAGCCAAAAATGAAGGAGGACTGGAGGTCGTCTTGACAAGTGATGAATTGATGATGACATTAGCCGAGCAAAAATATCTACAACTCAGGGCACGACAATGCTTCAAAGCTCGTAAAACGTATAACAATTATTTGACACGAGTCAGATAATGGATGAAGAACGAGCACCGATTTTGTTGAATTTTCATCCAATCTATAAGAATTGCTATAGTCCACTAATAGTCATCAAGTTTTTGTCATCGGTGATGCGCAAAAAATGTCAGATAGAATAATCGTTACGGTAAAACAAGGCAAAGTTCGCGGTGTCAAACAGAAATCCAAATTCTCGGGCGTGGAATTTTATTCATTTTTTGGCATCCCTTATGGACAACCAACTACGAAGAAACTTCGATTCATGGTACCTATCTGATTAATTTTCTGCTCTTTCAAGATAACCGTCTTTCAGTTATTAACGTTTCGTTTTTATTTCCATCAAACCTACAGGATCCGATTGAAGTAAAACCTTGGAAACCCAATCTTTACGATGCAACAGTCCAAAAATTTGGGTGCGCACAATTTTCTTTGCAAATGTACGCGTTCGTAGGAAATGAAGATTGTCTGTATAATAACATACATACGCCCAAAGTAATTAAATTGAATTGTATTCCATCTTGAAACTTCTTCGTTAACGAATTGTAAGCTAGAACATGTTATTAATTAATTTCTGAAAGATACTTATTTTTTCTGAAATTGTCATTTTTTACAGTTTTTCATATGCATATGAAATCAACAAATTTTTTAAAGATTTTGCCAAGACAAAATAATGATAATAATAGAAAATACAGTTAAAAAATAAAAGCAAAAATGAATTTGTCGTTCAACACACAATTGAAAAATTATATTTTTAACAATCCTGCTCAATATATTTACAAACTGTATTTTAACTTTGATTCCTTCATTATGAAAAAAAAATTGAATTCGGTACCCTCTAGTACATACATAACTACGAGTTGGGAGAAATACTATAATTATAAATTAGATAATAATTCGTATTTTTTGCCCCTTGCCCTCTTTAGTCCCATCGTACATCTTTACCACTAGCTAGTGCCTGCGCCCTTTACTGATCCAGCATTCAATATATAAGCCCTTCTTATCTTTGTAACACTTTTCGTCGCACAAAAGAGATCAACATAATGATGACCCATTTATAATCATCCTCACACTACAGCTACCCAGTGAAGACAAAACACTGAAACCTGTAATCGTCAATATTCATCCAGGCGCTTTCATTTTCGGATCCCCGGATCAGTCTCAATACGGTTCTCCCCATTATGTAATGCACCATGATATGGTATATGTATGTATTGGGTTCAGATTACACATGCTGGGTAATGAGTTGATTTTCTTGTTCATCAAATTTTTTCTCACATCCGTAATGATGGCTTAATCCCGTGTATATAGGATTTCTTAATCTAGGTATAGAAGAATGTTCGGGTAACCAAGCCCTAAAAGACATTGTAATGGGATTAAAATGGATTAAAGAAAATATCAGCGCTTTTGGTGGAGATCCTGAGAACATAACCTTATTGGGGAGCAGCAGCGGAGCCGTGCTTATCCACTTTTTAATGTTATCACCAGCAGCTAAAGGTTCGAAGATACACCACAACAATAAATCAAGTTGGTCTATTAATAACATCATTACAGCTCCAAAAATCTCGTGACAGGATTATTCAATAAATCTGTAATCATGGGTTTCTACGCATTCAGTCCAGCCCTTACGTTCGCCGCCGAGCACGAATCAATGGCTTTTAAACTGGCTCGAAAACTCGGCTATAAAGGCGACGATAAAAAAACTCTGCTAGCATTCTTGAAAAAAATTCCTCCTCCGGTCTTCCTTGAACATTCCAGAGAACTACAAAAAAGCGTGTATGAGGTATGAGAATCAATTTTCGATATTCCTTCGCGTTAATTCTTCTACTATCTTTACGATGTCTTCGGTTCATAGCGTACAGCTCCAGTATTTCCCACGGGTGTATTTTTACCTACTATAGATAGCGGAAAACAAGCTGTTATACCTGTAGATCCGAGACAGCTGATAAGTTCCATGATGCGAATACCGATTATGGTCGGCGTCTGCGAACGAGAAGCAGTTATGGGATTCAGCAGTAAATTACTCATGTTGTTTTAATGGAGTGAAACATCATTAGCGAGTCTTGCATTTTTTGATATCTAAATCTTGAACTGATTTTATAACATCACAGCGGGAATACGTGATTATACGGAGGCAAATTTCAAGTCAGGGTATCGTCAGAACGTTTGGGGTTGGACGCGTCATATGAGCGATGAACAATTGGAACTCATGCACCAAGAAATCGAATCGTTTTATTTGCAGGGTGCTTCCGTCGAATCAGCTTCATTGTCGGATAAAGTAGATGTAAGGTGAATGATGATTTAAGCCAATCAATCTAACAACACAAAAAAAAAAACAAACTGAGGCGAAATAAAATCACCAGCGAAGTGTTTTTTTTGTGTATGTGAAAAGTGATGGTAGGATCATTCTGAGCAACATGTTGAAGTCCATATCAATTCGTTGGATATTACTCTCCGCAATGTAGATCAATGCCCCCCAAATAATTTTTTCAAATTTTTCATACAAATATTATTTTAAAAATTTTTTGAGCCAAAACTCAAGCTAAGCATGAAAGTGTAAAAATTGGCCATAGACACTGAATTGAAACCTATGGGAAAAATTCCAAAATTTTTTTTTTTCAATTAGTTTTATAATTTTTTTTGGAAACGTTATTTACTTTTGAGGATCGTCTTGGAGGTATCTACCTGAAATGTGTAAACAGGGAATAGAGTGAGAATGTATAAAAAAATGTGAAATAATAAAGTATTTTTCTATGTTACCTGCAAGAAGTATGAAAGCATTTATTGATCATCAATTCATTATGAACTTAAAAAAAAGTATTTTTTGAAGTTATAGACCCTTCAGCGAGTAGGGGTAGGCAAACCACTATCGATAAGTGAAACAAGAGCTGCCTTACATGTCTTATGAAGGAAGTCCCATCAAGATAGAATAACCTGTATATTATATGCATATGTCAAAAATGGGAAAACTTGAAACGAACTTTTTGAGCTTACTTTCTATCAACTTTACAAACAAAGTATAAAAAGCTTACTAACGTAAAAGGGGATAAAATATTTTTCCACTAAATTACTTAGGGCAGAAGGTAGGGTTTCTTAAGCAAGTCTGAGAAGCTTTCATCCACAGCAGAGGAGTAGCGTAGAGCAGATGGGTGATGACTTTAAGTATGTTGTTGAGCATGTTTATCCTGAATATTCTTCATAGAAGAAACCTTTGGTGGAGATTTTGCACAAATTGAATGCCAAATTACCTGACCTAACTTAATTAGCGATAAGTAATCTTGAGGTCTAATCAGTGAAAAACTATAATAAAATATTGGTTTTTAGCATAGCTGCTCTTCTCATCTTTCTAATCAGCACGGTGAAAATTTCTTGAGAGTAGTCGTTTGGGTAGAAGGAAGGAATTTGGAATCACTATCAAAACTACTTTTCACATTTTTATGTCCATAACCATAAATAGGCATTATACTTAAAAATAAATCTGTACACAATTAATTAACACACAATTTTCTGTAATACTGTTCACTTTACTTTTATTCTTAAATGCGCTCTTTCCTCGAATTTCAAACTAAATCTCAAACATCTTTAAAAAAGGTGACGCCTTTCATCGTAATTTTTGACACTTATTTTGGAAACCTTGAGTTTGCCAAATGAAGTGGTCATTGATGGACAAATTTTCCCCTTCAGGGTCAATTAATTGAGATTTGATCAATCTGACTTATAGTTCTTGTATAATTAGTTAATTACATATGATGCTCCATTACTCCGAACCAAGCCTTCCAACAATTTTTTTCTTTTTTAATTATAAAAATCGCAACCCACACAAGTTGAGCAAAAAAATTACTGTAGTCAATAAGAATGAGTTGGAGCAGAAGTTGAAGCAAAAAATTATATTTCCAGGATTATCAAGGTTTAGATCAAAGTTTTGAAGGAACAATACATTTTATTATTTAAAAACATGAACTTTTTCTGCACAAAATTTCATAACAGACTAATGAATTATTTTTACATTAAGCTTTATTTTCCGAAATGAACTCAATAATCACCACTTTTGTAAGAAGGCTTATACACTTATCGATCTACACTATAATTAAGAGTATATCAACTAAACAACATGTTGTTCCGGAAGTCGCCTCATTTTTTGCATAGGTTGCTTGACTGCCTGGCCGGTAAGATAAATTTAAATATTAAATTTTCTACCAAGTTTATCTCTCCTCCTAACATCATAGATTCAAACAGATGCCGCTCTAAGTGAAATTTACGATACTTTGATCGACGTGGTAGCCTCCGATTTGCCTAACTCAGTTTTTGTGTATAAATTTGAATTCGAAGCCACTATGCCCACGTTCAAACAAGGCATGTCACTCTTACTAGATGAGGATTTAAAAGGTAATTAATCAACGTGTAGAATATACAATGTCATGTTGTCAGCATTGAGTATACATTTTATGTCCATTTAATATAGATTCTCTCAATCTATCTTAATCTTTTTTTTGCCTTTTCAAAGATACTATCTGTAAATTTGTATTTCTCAAAATCACACTGTCTCAAATCGACTCGTTTTTATCGGTGAATTAGTAAATATTAACTCAAAACGAAAAATAATACAAAATGATTATTAATTTGAAATATTATAACCACCGAAATAGAAAATTTGGTTTCAAACAAAAATAATAATCATAACTACTCAATACCCAAAGTGTAAAGAAGACACAACAGGAGATAAAATACTTCATATGTATACCTTTTTAAATGTATATTTTACACATAAAATATAAAAATTCACCTAAATACTAGTAATTATTAAAGAATAATTATAAAATTACTTTTCGTTGAAATGTATATTAATATAAAGCATTTAAATGTGATTCTATTACAGGCAGTTTTCATTCCGCTGATTTTAGTTATTGGTGTTATATCACCGACCTAGCATCCGAAAAAGCCATTGAAATGGTAACCATATTTACAAAAACTATATTTACATTTGCTCAAAAAAGGTTAGTTGAAAATGTCATTTGTCATACTCAATTCTTTGTTTAAGATCTTTTCACAGAAGACTGATATGAAGAAAAAAATCTTATTCAACTTTCTTCTTTTTTTCTGTGCAGTGATCCAAATAACGAACTTTTACCTATATACTGGAAACCGTCGACTCCAGAAGAACCTTGTCACCTCAGAATAAAAGATCCAATGGAGATGGTCGATAGTAAATTCAACGATGAAAGAATGAAATTTTGGGATAAATTAAAGAAGAAATACGGTGAAAAATAGATTGTTCTGACCTAGCTAGATTTCAAGAAAGGTAATGAAAACCCTTAAATAAAAGTTCAAGGTAAATATCATAATCAGATATGCCTATTCGCCATTTCTCGAACCATTTTTCAATTCAAAGAATACCAGCTATGCGATTTTCTCATTTCAAGTTTTTTTTTTTTCAGAATACATAAGATTGTTGATTCACTCGATGAGAAATAAAATATTTTCGAATTTTCATTAATTTTTTAACATTTTTTTTAAACTGATACAACGAAAGAATTAGTCACGTAGAAGTAATAAAACGTAAGACATTTCAAAACATATTCTGGTAGGTAAGCGTTTTCAGTGGGATACGCTACTTCGAACGAACAGGTGGGTAATACGAACATTAAAAACTTAAGAGACCATACAAGTTTGAGTGATGACCTTAACAGTTATGCATAGTCGTATTTTTTTAACATAAGGTTTATGAAACATTTTATTTAGGATACTCATCATACCCATAAAAAAATATGGCATTTTCTTCACCATGGTCCATGTTCAATTCTTCACATTTAGAACTTCGAATTAGTAGAATACCTAAAAATTTTCATCAAAAACGTGTTTCCAAATACAACATAATAACATTGAGACCGTGCATTACATCTGGTAAAATATATACATATATTTTTTAAATCGTAAGCAGCCATGCCATATTATTGGAGTTGAGTTTTTAATTGGGGCTGTTTAGATTTGCAGGTAATATTGTCATGTAAACTTTTCAAGCCCGCAGGCCACATCCACGTATTACCGAGTCTAAAAGCTCCATCTTATTCCTCCAAAAAACAAGTAAAAAGTTCAATTTAAAATATGCAACACTGATTGTCCACAAGAATCACAAAAGCCCCGCATTTTTAAATTCTCGTTGTTAAAACTTGGTCATTCGTCATTGAATCGATTTTGACCTGAATTAAAAGGATCATGTTGTTCAAGTATTAGGTTAATTTAGTAAAGATATATGCAAGATGAAATAATGAACTCAGTAAATTATAAAAAAGTACTATATGTAGGTAGGTATTTTCAAAAATGAATTATAAATGTCAGCAACCTGTAAGGTCGAGTTCATAGCATAGACTTGATATCAGATAAAATATGCTCGACTTTCACTGATAAGGTTCCCAAAAAAGTAGTTATTTTGCAGTGAAACATTAAAACTTTGTTATTTTGAATTGGAAAACCTGTGAGGTACGAATTAAACATATTATGTCCTCGGATTAGTAATGAAATGAAATCAGGCCCATATTATGGACTCGATTAATAAGTTGGGTATTTATTATTTTCCATTTTTGAAAATATACAAAATTCGACGCTTTTAATAAAGTTAAGTAAAGGTTTAGATTCCTTAAATTTTGAAAAAAAAAAGTAGCTGGAAATATCTTCAGTCTTTGTACAGTAAATTCAACTTTCGACCAACTGAAATTTTCTTTATAGTCATTAAGCAAATACTGCTTTCTCGCTATCTCATTCTCTTCGAATTAAACTGAAATTTGGTCTGCTTTAGCTTATACCAAATGAATTTACGTCCAGGGACCAAACTAAGGGGGGTATTGGGGGTCAGAACACCCCCACCCCAATATTTTCACCAACCAAAAATTCTGCAGATTTGATTATTTTTGTCGGCAATTTCAACATCTAAGCTTCGAAAAATAAGATAGAAATAAACAAAAATGATTAAGATATTCGGAATTTTGGACTCGTTCGTCTTTGCCGACTTAATAATTTTGCGTACAACGTAATGCCGAATTATCACTAATTTATCAAGTAGAAAACATTTCATTTCTTCTAATGTTTCCTGTAGTCCAGTGAAATTAGGTTTGTAACCGGGACAAATTGAGGGTCAAAATTTTTCTGCGGAGTCTTGTAACCAATAGTGTCCATAACTACCCCTAACTTTTCTCCAAAAATCTCCCTGTTGCTTCTCCCCCAAAATCCGCATCTGTCTTCCTAAACCAGTTTTTTACCCATAACACGCTCCTAATCTAGATACAGAAAAAAAGTCAAATTAAAAAATGAAGCTGATCAAATTTCCAATAAAAAATATTATTACACATTTTTTATCCAACTTGATAGAATAGCGAGAAAACGCCCTTGAAACGCACTATTTTCATTGCACATAGGGTCATAGCGCAACGTTTGATATACCTTACCGCGTTACGTTAATGTTTCATGTTCTCATTGCTCAAATGACTACTTGGGCGAACGAATTTTGGCTTTTCTCAAAAATCGATCCGGTATAGCGGTTGATAGTTGTAAAATGATCTCAAAAGTATACCCATAAAATTTAAGTCTTTCAAGTTAATATTTATACCCCGAATAATTAGGTTAAATTTTGAAAATTTTATGATACATCAAAAAATGTTAAAAAAAATTGTTTTCAACAATTTTCAAATTTTTTGTGTGCAAGGGCGATATTTTGCCTTCTGAACTTCAGAAAAATAATTATGTACCTATTTTTTCAATAATCAGGGCCTTTCAAACTATTTCTAATATATATGAAAAATCCCTATTATTTCTGTACTGTTTTGCATTGTATTCGATACTAGTCATAACTATACTACAAATAGATCAATTTTCTAGAAAAACCAAAATTTCTCCCACGCCAGTGGTTATTTGCACGATGAGGATATTAAACATTAGCGTAATGCGGTGGAGTATATCAAATGTTGCGCTATGGCCCTAAGTGTAATGAAAGTGGCGCGTTTCAAGGGCGTTTTCTCACGATTGTATCAAGTTGAGCAAAAAATGTGTAATAATATTTTTTGTTGGAAATTTGTTCAGCTTCATTTTTTAATAAGACTTTTTTTCTGTATCTAGATTAGAAAGCGTGTTATTAGCAAAAAACAAGTTTTGGGGGCACAAATGTGGATTTTCGGGGAGAAGCAAGGATGTGATTTTTGGGGAAAAGTTAGGTGTTATTACGGTGAGTCGGCAAAAATCATCATTTGAACGCTACTAAGTCGGCAAAATTAACATATTCCACCCTCCCAATATATTATCCTAGTTTCGCCCCTGTTTACATCAATTTAACTCTTAGTTACTTTAAAACATTATTTTGAAAATAGCTTATTGTGAGGGATGCTGAATCGAAAAAAATTAACTCTGAATGATAGCATCCAACATTAAAGTTTTTTTGAAAGACCTAAGTCTTCCTCAATTAACGTCTTAATAGGAGTGTGGAATCGATTAAGGAATCAACTCTAACTCTGTTAGACTCTGGAGTTGATGATTGAAGAACTACAGCCAAATCCAGGAAGCATTTGATCATTAGTAAAATAGGCCTTTATTACATATTGTTGAAATATAAGATTATTGACTTCGGCCGTTAATGCACAGAACCACATTTTATTTCGATCATGCCAAAATCAAAGGACCGACAACCCGTGTTTATAAATTCATATATTCAACTTATTAATAATTCAAGAGCCTTGAAAAAAAAACTTGTACAAATTTTAGCAAAGTGCTGTACAAACAAGTACTGAACCTTTTTTACCGAATGACCGGCTCGCTATAAAGATAAGCGACTGATATACTCGTTTAAGTTTCTTTCGCAAGCAAAAAGAAAAGCATTCTAGTACTTATTTGCCATCATACAATATAGTCGCTAAATACAATGTCCATAAGAGCTGTGGTTAAAGTAAATGAAGGAAGGGTATGCGGAATCAAAGAGAAATCCATTCATTCTGGAAAGGAATATTATGCGTTTTATGGCGTCCCCTTTGGTAAACCTCCAATAAATCGATTACGTTTCAAAGTGAGAACATTTATACATAACTTTACATTAGCTTACGACCGACGATATTTGTATAAAAATTTATTTTATACGTTATAGGATCCAGTGAAAGTGAGACCATGGACGACCGTTTACGACGCTACCCACCAGAAATCAGGATGTTACCAGTTCTCTTTAAGACTGAAAGATTTTGTAGGTAGCGAAGATTGTTTATACAACAATATCTACACTCCAAAGGTAATTACCTCTCAACTATGTAGCTTTATAAGATAGCCTACCAATTTCTGTCCTTAAGCTATCCACCTTCGTAACCTATTGCTTTCAGCTACCATCTAATGGTGAACCTTTGAAAGCAGTGATAGTGAATATTCATCCGGGTGCCTTCATATATGGGTCACCGGATCCACCGCAGTATGGTTCTCCCGATTACGTCATGCATCGCGACATCGTATACGTGTGCCTTGGATATAGACTGCACGTTTTTGGTAACTCGTTTATAAGAAATATGAACGCGAGGAAAAATGAATGTTGCCTATAAAATTCTTTTTTGTTGTCTTAGGTTTCCTAAATTTGGGTTTAGAAGATTGTGCGGGTAATCAAGGTATCAAAGATATATTATTAGGCCTTCAATGGATAAAAGAAAATATACAATCTTTCGGAGGTGATCCCGAAAATATAACATTGATAGGAAGCAGTAGTGGAGCGGTAGCTATACATTTATTAATGGTATTACCAGCAGCAAAAGGTGATCAATTATTACCCATAAGAAACTAAACACAAATGTGCCAAAATTAAGTCATAAGTACGTTTATTATCTTAGGTTTATTCCATAAAGCTGTTATTATGGGTATGTACTTATTCATACCCATGCTTGATACCCCACATCAAAACGAGGAACTGGGTTTCAGATTAGGATACTTATTAGGTTATAATGGAGGTGAGAATGATAAAAAAGCCTTACTAACATTTTTGAAAGCACAAGATGCCGAAGAAATTGTAACAAAGTGCAGAACTCTTGAAAAAGAAAAGTACGAGGTAGTTGAAGAATATAGTCTACGTTGTCCAACAAGGTAAGGAATACATTCATATGAACGTTTTTTTCTACTTCTAGCGCATCGCCCCATTGTTCCCAAACGGTGTTTTTGAAACGACCATCGATGGGGGAAAGAACGCTATTTTAACTGTACCCCCCAGGAATCTAATTCCCTTCACATCTCGTATACCAGTCATGTTCGGTATCTGCGAAAATGAAGCTGTTATGGGATTTGCTCGTAATGAAACCCACGTTATTTCTCCGCTATTTTCACTCGTCAATCCAATATAAACAATGTTTGTTTCCTCGCAGGTGGAATGCTGAATGAAAGCACGAATAAGCATATGAAAACTGCGTTTCGTCAAAACTGCAATGGATGGATGCACAATCTCACTAACGACCAATTAGAATTGGTCAATAGTGAAATTCGGTCGTTTTACTTGAATGGCGCTCCTATAGAAGAGGCTCCACTTCGCGAACAAGTCAAGGTGACTAAAAGCCAACTGATCCTCATATATAAATGAATTCGACTAACGTACTTGGCAATTACTTCAATCGTAGATTTTCACCGACGCTGCCTTTTCCGACGCCTACGACACATTGATCAATCTCATTTCTGCCGAACTTCCTTCATCTGTATTCGTTTACAAATTCCAGTACGAAGGCACTTTAGGCACCCTCAAAGATGAAATTGCGCCATTATTACCCGAAACACTCGAAGGTAAATACCACCAGCATAATAATCTTATTTTTAATCTTACACTATGAACCCAAGTTATCTCTCATATGGAACACCGGCATGGCAGTTATTTCCAGCTGAAACCTATTACCTTGCTTAGTATTAGTTCTAATAAAGTATTATGAAAAAGTTTTTAAGCGATTTCTCAACAGTTCTATACCCAGTTCAATGGCAGTAAACATTGCAATAAGCTATTATAAAATTCAAGGTAAGTAAGTACTGTAAGTGAAGTACAAGTAGGTAGTTGAGAGTAAAATACTGATGAAATAAAGTAACGATACGATAATTCCATTAAGAAGCTATACATGATATCTTATTCTTTAAGCAGGATCTTGTATCATCTACTTTCAAACACAGATGGTTGAATAATATTAACACTTGTAAATTACTTAATAAACAAACAAGAATCAAGAAATGATAAATTTCAAACATAGATACGTATCAATCTAAAAGCTTCTAGTTATCGAAATTAACATTTTCAGGTTGCGAAGTAATGAGAAAAATACAAGTTTTTCCCATTGCATTAATATACTGTTAAACAATTAAAGATCATACGTTTATTTTTTAAAATCATGATAAATTTCAAACATACAAAAAGAAATAAAAATTATGCTATGCCTAAATTAGTTAAAAAAAATCATTACTAATAGTTTTGCATCTGCGATCTTCTAAAAATTAATTTTCAACTGATTAACTGGCAATAAGGTAGCTGTTCCCAATAAAGCCACTCTAACTTTTGAGCCAATTTTTGACCAACTTAAACAATGACAATTATGATGAAAAGTTGGGGGATTTTTCAAATACTCGTATATGAATATGCATGCTATGTACTTTCTACCTAAAAACTAAAATTAAAAATAGTGGAAATGGCTTCATAAGAAACAACCCCTCTCTTAATAAAGCCAGCGTGTAAAATAAGTGAGAAAACAAATAATTTACACCAGTATTGTGCATTTATTATTCCATATCTGCTAAAAGTAAGTACTCTTTAAAGATTGATAGCTTGAGTAAAACCTTTACGAAATGCTCTTTCAACTTTACTTTAAGAAGATTTCATTCATTTCCAGATTTTTTGAAATTTATATCGTCTACTTTATTATGAAAAAATTTGCAATGAGTAATTTTAAAACACAAAAAAAAAAATTTGAAGAAGATGAAATGCTCTCCAAGTATTTTTAAAGAGGTTTAAATAAACTTTAAAATAAGCTGTCACTATTTTTTCGATATTTATTTCAACCGCGAAAAAATAAATTCAAAATTTATAATTTCTCAATGTTTGACTTTTTTTATCACATTAAAAGTTAAAACATTCATTACTCATTATCATTATTAAATTAGGCACTGAATACGAAACTTTGCTGTGTTAATAAGATGCATATGATGAATCTTTGGTGAGCATTATCAACTTTCTTAAGTTCATAATTTTTCAAATTAACCCCATGGCTAGGCCCATGACCTTATTTGGGTCACATACTTTATTACACATACAATTTACTATATATTTACTTAAAGGTTGACTCAAGTAAAGTGACCGTTTAATGGAAAATTCAATATTTACTAACAGTAAACAATTAATGTTTCGTATAAGAGATGTACCCCTTTATAGATATATACGCACACCTACATAGCAAACAGATACCTACATGTATGAAAAACAACGTTTTGAGTTAATGCGTGTCTTATGAACAACTTATAGATATACTATCAAGTTCAGCTCAATTTAATGTTAAATAGACATAAATACTTTTCGTTAGTTAACAAAAAATACTGATACTACACACTGTAGTTACTGTAGGTAATCAGAATGCTCAGCAGCTGTTGAGTGTGTTCAATTCTATTGGCGTTTACTGCGCGTATGTGCTGTAATAGTCAATTCTATTGGCATTTACTACACGTATGTGCTGTAATAGTATATGAAGGCTACAGGGAAATATTGGTATACATTCGTTATTAATTCAATCGCAGCTCGGAAGTATATCGGTGAAGCAGTTTATAAGACGTACATAAGCTCAAAATGTTGTTTTTCGTACATTTATTTGCAATGCACGAATAGGAACAGGGTATCTATCAGCTATGATGTGCATATAAGGGACTCTATATAATTTGATAAAATAATAAATTATCGCAGGTACCTTTCATTCGTGCGATTTTGGGTTCTGGTGTCGCGTCGACGACTATCGTCAAAGAACCACAAAGTCTGATTCTGTGAAAACCAGAGAAGTGCTCGAAACGTTCACCAAATTAATTTCTACATTCGCGAAAAACGGGTACGATTACCATCACCTATCTATATTTATTACACAAAAACATAATTGCAAATCTGATAATTTCACTTACTACTGCTACTTGTTCTTTTATGGCCAGAAAATTGATAATGATACATATTTCTTTACGTAGGGATCCTAATTATCCGGATTTGCCAGTTCAGTGGAGACCATCTACTCCTCAAGAACCCTGTTATTTAAACATTAATGATACATTAGAAGTCATTGATGGACAATTAAACAACGAAAGAATGCAATTTTGGAATAAGCTGAAGAAACGTTTGATAAATAATTAATCTATCAATTTATTGTTGATTGACAGCTTTCGAATTAATACGATTTTGTTGAAAATATATCAGTTTATTATATAATTTGGAATGGATGAATTCATCGTAAAACAAAATTCCAATTATATCATGCGAGTCCTTGAAACACGTAATGAAAACTAGATTATTTTAAAGGCAATGTTATGCGTTCTTCATATTACACTTTCATTTGTTTTTTTGTGTGGTGGCGTGTCCAAGGTGAGCCAAGAGAATATACCTGCCCCCCCAAGCACAATTTTTATCTGTTTAATTTTAAATGCTGATAGAATTTTGCTTCATAAATTAGAAATAATTTATTTCTTGCTTCACGCAGATTTTTTACTAATTAAAAAAAAATAATAATAATAAAACTCCTTGAGAAAATCCTAGCTGCACTTATTCCACCTTTAGCTGCACATCTGTGGGAAAATAATTCCTCTTCTTCAAGCAGTTAGGCTAATTTGACTATGCTCTGTGCTATAGCTAAAGCTGAATAACTGTACTGAAATTATAGTGGTTTTGCTACTTTGCGCAGTTGGCAAAATTTTCTTAAAATAAGTCCTGATATTCAACATATGCAAACATCTTTAAAAACTTAAAAAAAAACCAACAAGTTAAGACTACATCAATGTTGAGAAAAACAGCGCACGCGACTCGCGAGCAATCTGTTTACGAACTCGTGGAATTATAGCGATCGTTTGTAAACGCACACTTTGCTCCCTGGTTGTGTGATATGATTTTTTGCATTCAGTGCAATGAGTAATAATACAGAAAAAAATGGTAAACAGTCATGCCGCTTTACTGGAGTTGAGTTTATAATTGGGGCTCCTTCAGGTTTGGAAATAA
This sequence comes from Phenacoccus solenopsis, assembly GCA_009761765.1. Lineage (NCBI taxonomy): Eukaryota > Metazoa > Arthropoda > Insecta > Hemiptera > Pseudococcidae > Phenacoccus > Phenacoccus solenopsis. The sequence continues at coordinate 10,638 of VFXL01000369.1, read as the reverse complement.
CGTTGCTAACCCCTTCATGACTATAGACCACGCCCAATACCAAGTCTGAAAACACGTACTCTTTTCCTTCTAAAACTACAGAAGTTGAATCTAAAATAAATGTAGTATTTCTTACCATGCAATAATCATATGAAGGCATATTTCCAATATTATAACTACTTGAGGCTCTTCAAATTGCCTTTAAATTATTACAGTCATAAAGTAATCCTACACACGAAGTTTAACCTTTCTAGGTCGATTTGGTAACAAGATTCATAAATGATCCATGAAATTTCTTGCAGTAATTTCCTCTCCCAAAATGATTTCTTGCTTTAACTGCCTTCCAAATTCACTTGGAAACCTATAATCAGAGTAAATTAGTCACTTAGGCTCATTCCACCATATGACACCACAATAAAAATTTTTTGAGCTTTCGTGTACCTTCCACCACACTCCTCCATCATCATATATGGAGGGGAATTGGGGATATTGTATACTTTTCATCGTCAATAATCATACGAGTTTACATTAAAAAAATTACATTTTTACTAATTTGAGACTCCTCAATAGCGTTACCATACATGATAGTAACTTCTCATCAAATACCAAAAAAACTAAAAATATATCAATGTTTTAATAATTCGTCATATATTTTTGATTTTTTAATTGAATCCTCAGAATAACAAAAACACTTTAATTTTTAACTTTATTGAAAATGATATTATAAAATAAAATAAAAATTATTTCTTCTGTTCATTACTAAATTAGCTATATTTTTCTGAATTTGCGACCTTTTATAGAATATTCTCGGGTTGCGGTAAAAAAAAATTATAAAACTCGCCACAATTCATCAAGTAATTATACGTTGTCATCGTGAGTGCTTTTTCAATTTCTAGAAGACGATTTCGCTCATAAGTCCGTACTTTGTAGTAGGTTATCTTGCGAAAATAACCGCTCAACATTATGGGCAGAAATTGCAAAAAAAAGACAAATTTTCAGTAGCTCGCTGTGCGTTTCTGAATTTTTTATGCCGGCAGCGTTAATACCTACTTAGCCCACTTTTGAAGAGATAACGTGTCTGCAAATTCCTTTTTCTCTTCTAGTCTATTATTGATGTTTGATACAAAAGGTTTCAGATTGATATATTGGTCAAAAAGTTACGAATTGTCAAATGTAGTAAAAAAGAGGACATTTTAATACATTACGAAAAAAGATACCGGACTCTTTTTTCTCCCTTAAAAAAGAGTACATGTCCGGCAAAAAGAGGACGTATGATAACCCTACTCCTCAAGCTCTATTAAATTTTGATAATTCGTCATTTTGCATCTATTTTCTATTTTGACCCAAATTCAAGTGGTCATATTCCGGTTAACAACTGAGGAGGTAGAAAACGAAACACGGTAACTCCATTTTTCACTTTTTCGAGTTAGCATCACTGTCTCTAGTAAAATTCAACGAGGAATTCAGTGGTACCATCACCAGACCGCTATCGTGATTTTAAACGCCTTGAGGGTCTATTCTACATACACGATTGCATACTGGTTTGCCTGCCAAATGACCATTTTCGTACATCTTTGATTCTCAAATACTACTAATCTGTTTCACTTGAAATTTGAAATATACGCCTACAATAAGAATTTGAGAAACTTCACAGAAGGTTTTTTTGATTAAGTGATTATTTGTCGAGAAAAACGCAAAAATAAATTGGCTTTTAAGGAGGCCATATTTCACAACTTATAGGTAACTTTCTTATAAATTGGAATTTGAATTTTTAGTTCTGAACAAATCAAAGAGAAGTGTCTTATCTTCTTCATTTTCAAATTTGAAAAGTTTTCATAAGAAACTCACGAAGAATTTTAGTCTCAAAAAGGTCACTTATTTAGCGTTATTGGTTCCCATATAGATAACATACAGTGCCTGCGAAGTTTGATTATGCTAAAAAAAAGAACCGGGTATGTGAAATATACCCTTAAAACTGTAGGAGAGGTTTGCATAATGCTATAAAACGCAACGATGTTGTGTTGGACATTTTTGTATTTTTTCCAAAAAAGTGAAAAACGGAGTTACTGCGTTTCGTTTTCCATCTCCTCAACTCATCCCACATACAAATTTTGACCTTTATAGATTAATTTGGTGAAAAGATATGGAAGATACCAGAAATTTCATGACTCAAAACTTCTTTAAAAAGCCATTTCTTGCTCTTACTCTCCTACAAATGCACTTGGTAGGCTGAAGTTTAGTTATGTTGGTGTCCGTGAATCACTTTTTTATATGAGATCACAAATAATATTTTAAGTGATTTGTCTCTTCTCCAGCCTCCCATAAAATTTAAGTGATCTGCCATTTTGAAGTGTACAGAAAAACAAAAAAAAAAAAACACACAAAAAAAACTTTTATCACATTTCTAAGAAGAGTCTCTAATCAAGTTTTAAGCGAATTTGGTGAAAATATATGCATACCAAAAAATTTGACATTTACCAGATGATTTTAAATGATCTGAAACGGTAAGATTTAAAGACCTCACCCCCTTCCCAAATCAGCTATCGTTTTTTTAAGTTAAAAACTCAACTAATTAAAAAAAAAATTACTTCAAAAAATTGGAAAATGTTATTCATTATAAATACATTTTTGGATGAGTGGGAGTAGTAAAGAGAGAAATAACTTTGTACAGGGTTTCGAAGCAACGGCGCTAATCCTTATCGTCGTATTCTGGCGAAGTTGAAGGTATCATACGCATAACCTATTTTCAACAGATAACGCTCGTCAGGTATCAGCAAGAATACTATGATACGATAAAAATTCTTTTCGAACAGAAGGTATAAAATTTGTAAATTCGTTTTAAAACCACACACTTGCCTAACGTACTCACATAAACTTGAAAATTCATCGTAAAAATGTTTAAAAAAATAATAGTCACTGTAAACGAAGGTAAAATACGAGGCATCAAAACTACATCTTTATTCTCGGGAGTCGAATTCTACTCTTTTTATGGTGTACCGTATGGTCAGTCAACAGCAGGCAAAGCGCGCTTCAAGGTAAAGATTTGCATATTTTAAAACTAACTATGGGTATTTGGTATCAATATCAGAACGATATAATCAGTAGCAGCGATAGGTGGAAGCAGAGGAAGTAATGCTTGCTGACGCACAAGGCACTCATTCGACGGGGGGCGCCATGCGCATCGCCCCAAAATACTCTTAGTAAAAATTTCGTTCTTGAAAAATGAAGGAAAATCATGAAATAAGAACAAAAATTTTTTTTGAGTAGTGCGCCTTCTCCTATTTCGCTTACGGGCAGAGACGGGCCGAACCTTAGCACTCTGGGGGGGGGGGGTGAAAATCTAAAAATGCCGACTGATATTTTCAATTTTCCGACTACGATTGATTGATTTGTAATTTGATGTACGAGTAATATCACATTTATATTTGCCTAAGAATTCAAAGAACACAGAGAAGCAATTAAAAAAATCAAAGTGCAGTCGTTTTTCGAACTGCCTGAGAAGGTGATACACGGTATAAGTTTAATTATTTTGATAATGTAAAATGGATATTCTGAATCATTTTGAATTTTGATGAATAAAAACGGATGTAGAATTTTTAAAACTATCAAGTCACGAAGTAATTTCTTAAGATAATACAGAAATCAGAAAAGAACAAAAATGTTTTTTAAATGCAAAACCAGAAATATAAAGAATTAAAGAATATCTAAAAATTGATTTTTTTCAAATTAAAAAAAAACAAAGGAAATTCAAGAATCAAAGAAAACATTGATGGGAAAATGGATAAATTAAAAATAAAAAAAAATCCATATCACAAAACAACGTAATAAAATAGAAAAATTTTTAGTAATAAAAAAAAATCCAAAAATTAGAAAGCAAACAAGTTGGGAAGTCTAAAAATTAAACAATAATATTGTTAAAAATGAAAAATTCCGAAAACTAAAAAATGCAACAATGAAAGATATCATGAAAAAAAGAAAAAATTATAAGATGAAAACAAATGTACAAAAATGGAGTAATGTTTCGAACTGAAGATAATTGCTAAAATACCGGGTGATTACTTGATTGGAGCACCCAAGCGCAAAAATCTTACACTCATAGAAATAAATTATATATTTGGATGATATTAGCAAGAATAAATGACATAAATAAAATTTATTTAATGCTTAAAAGCGTCTATCGTAAAATAAAATACAAAATTTTAAATTATACTTTTGTTGTCAAAAATACACGTAAATGTATTGAATTGTTTCACCTTTAGCTAATTTTGTCTCGTTGGGGCTCTAATCAAGTAGTCACCCGGTATAACGAAAAAAAAAAAATGAAAACCTAAAAACTAAAAAACTAGATTCGAATAAATAAGGTAAAAATGAAACCAAGGCGATAAAATATTCAACAATTTAAAACAATACAATAAAAAAAATTTAAAATGATGGAAAAACAATAAGTTTAAATAAAAAAAAAATTAATAAAAAAAAATAAATCCAAAAATATTAAGTGGGATTTTTTTTGTTGAGAATGAAAAAAGTTGTTATCACTCAAGGGACTGAGTACTTCTCCAGTTTCCAATTCTTCAGCATTATTTTGAGATAAATTTAAACCATATCAATTGAAATTGAACTAAAACAATATTAATTTTAATGGAACAACAGTTCTCATTAATCTCGTTCATTTCCGATATTCAGTATCTCCTTCTTAGATGGCGACATTACCACCTAGCGTAGACAAAATTCGGAAATAGAAAAGCTTCGAGCAGAGTAAGCAAAACAATGCGCAAATACATATGTTTCTTTGTTTGATTTAATTATTTATTGTTAAATTTTCGCTGTTACTGAGACAAGTGAAACAGGAATTGTCGAATTTTTCTCACCGATGTCAATTTGCCGACTTTTGCCGACTGCGCAAAACCTCTGGGGGGGTGAGCACCCCCCTACACCCCTCGCTCGGTCCGTCCCTGCTTACTGGCACCAAAATCTTATCGCCGTCACTGGATATAATACAATTTATACCTTATGCATCATATACTGTATTTCATTCCAATATTTCTTTCATTATAAAAGTGCAAAAGATTTGAACTATATTCCAATGGTTTCATACAAAATACTGAAGAATGTCACAATGGGAGTGTTAACATTTTAAAGTATTGCTTTTTTTACTACACTGATCAAGGATCCGGTGAAAGTAAAACCATGGAAAAATGTGTTGGACGCAACTACTGAAAGAGAAGGATGTTCTCAATACTCGCCAAGAAGAGAGAAACTATCAGGCAGTGAAGATTGTCTATATAATAATATATATACACCAAAGGTAACGAGGTAATGTTTATTGTCCACTTCTCGATTTCCACGAACTTCTCAAACTCATTTATATTCTATTTTATAAGCTTCCCACAAAGGACGATGCTTTGAAACCTGTAGTTTTTTTAATTCACCCAGGAGGATTAATTCATGGAACACCTGATCCATGGTGCTACGGATCACCTGATTATGTAATGGACAAAGATATTGTTTACGTCTGCGTCGCACATCGGTTACACATGTTTGGTTAATTTATTTAATTTATAATTATAAAGTCAATCCGGATAAATCCTGAAGAAAAAGTATTAAGAATGTAAATTTTGCTCCTTCTGTGCTTAGGGTACTTAAACTTGGGTATAAAAGAATGCTCGGGTAATCAAGGGCTCAAGGATATTGTTCTAAGTTTAAAATGGGTGAAGGAAAACATCAGCGTATTCGGTGGTGATCCTGAAAATGTAACGTTGCTAGGCAGTAGCAGTGGATCATTACTAGTACACTTTTTGATGCTATCACCAGCAGCAAAAGGTATGATATTATGTAAGACTTCTTTCTAATGACACAGTAGTAACGCTTCGGGTTGCCACCTGAGAACTCCGCCCCCACACCCCCAGTGATCGCTCGCTTTGCTCGCTCACATTATTTGATTTTCATATTGCTCACACATATCGCTCGCTCGGTTCGTTAACTTAATTTAATAGGGGATTTATGTATAATAATGTATCTATTTATAATATTATTGAAATATTGCCAGGAGGCGGGTGTGGGGGTGCTGTTCCACTAGTATACCTTTGCATCTATTAGCTAATAATTGTAATTTTAAAAATATCTCAATACACCATTAAATCTCAAACACAAAGTACTTCATATTGCATACATATAAAGCACTGTAAAGTGCATCAAAATATTGAATAAAGACCTCCCTCACTCAATCTAGCCCATTCCAGTCTATTCTGAGCACCTATTATGAACATTCGTTATGAGTTAATAATTTTGTCTATTTTTATTTTGGTCCTGACCTATCTAATATTTACGTTTATTTACCATTTCTGTTTGTATTTTTAATAGTATTTAAGGAATTTTGTTATTGTTTTTCAATGACCTACCACATGGTCATATTTTCTTCATAACATTTCATGATTTCAATAAGAGAATTCGTTACTTAAAGATGAGAAAATTACTTAGGCATAAGACAGATCATGATTACAAGTAAATTATTACATAGATCATCTTACTGAAGTAGTATTTTGTGATTAGGTCTCTTTCACAAAGCAGTAGTGATGGCAATGTATGTTTTCAATCCCACTTTCATCTCTAAGGAAGAACATATAATGACTGCTTATGAGGTAGCACATAGTCTTGGTTACCAGAGCACAGATTTGAGCGATAAGAAACAGCTTCTTTCATTTTTAAAGAAAACGAAACAGGAAAATATTATGCTCATGAGATTGGAAAGAATCATACCTGAAGTAATATTAAAATATCATCTGCTCCTTCTATAAAAAATTTTAGTATGTAAAATAGAGATAAAGATAAACATTATTAATAACAGAATTTTGCTAATATATTTCCTGCCTCATCATTTTCACCAACACTCGATTTTGGAGAAAATGCAGTTTTACCGAGCTCACCGAAAGAGTTGATAGCTACTATGCCTCGCATACCAATTATATATGGAATTTGTGATAAGGAAGGAGCTATGGCACTTACTAGTTGGTATTCGTTATGCATCATAAGAACCTTTATAGAGCATACAAAACTAACAAATTTGTTTACATTTCATTTTAAGATATTTTTAAAAAAGACACATTGAAAAATTTCAACACCGTGTATCTTCAGAACTGTTGGGGATGGGGACAAGAAATTGATAAAAACGATATAGAGATAATTAATCAAAGAATCAGATCATTCTACTTGAATGGAGGATTGATAGAAAAGGCATCAATGAACTTACAAATTGATGTACCTAAGGCTGAGTCTCTTAGTTTGAAGCTTCGAATACTTTTTTTCAAAATGAATAATTGGACTACTTATTTCAGATCCTCACTGACATGGCGTTCTCAGATGTGTACGAAACCTTAATTGATTTAATTTCAGTCGATCTTCCTACATCTGTTTTCGTTTATAAATTTGAATTTCAAGGTAGTTTTGGTACACTGATAAATAAACTGAAGAATCGTCTTGAGGAACCATTGAATGGTAATGTATGATTTACTCTTAACATATGAGACCAACAATTGAACTAGAAGAAGATATTGATTTTATAACATATATTAGATATTAGATGAGATTTTAGTAAAAAGATAACAAAGTATTACAGACTACCCGATGAAATAAATTAGGGATCTGGTGGGAGCAGTGTGTAGTGGTTTACTGCTACCACAGATGTAAACTATAAGCGATATACCTGGATTCTTCTCTTGTAGTACCTATGGTGAACACGCTAAAATAGAAGGGTGAAGGGTATGTAATCACCGCATCTGTTTAAGAGAATGTTTATCAATATGAAACGCAGTAAACTCATATAATTTTATTATTTTTCAATTTTTTCATGTTATTATTGAATAGTATTTTATGAATGTATATAGTAGTATGTTCTTCAAATTTTTTATATTATGATGATTGGTGAAACAATGTGTCTCCGTGAATAGTGACAATGATAGTGTAGGTAAGAGGAAAAGATGAAAGAATTTTTTCACAGGTAAATAAATCACTTTTATCACCAAGTTCTACAATGAATATTGAATATGATTTTACAATTGAATAGGTACCAGCATTTCATGACTTATTACTTACCTATGTTTTATTTTCTACTATATTTTTCGATTTTTTTCTTTTAATTCTTATTTCTTCAATAAAATTACGTACTTCTTATATTTATAAGTAAAGAATACCGGTATCTCATCACTTATTACTCAGGTACATTGCAGCTAAATGTTGCTTTATTCTGAGTTTGTTTTGCTTTCTGTTTTTTGTTTAGAAGAATACTAGTACCTCATCACTTAATAAGAATAACAAAGTGTTTGAAAATTCATTTTTATTTTTTAAAAGTATTGATTTTTTTTTTTTCTATTGTGATGATTTGTTTATTACCTTATTAATGCCAAATTAGGGTTCCTTAGAAACTTTCATAACATCAAATTTTGTCGTTTCCTTGAATTTCACTAGAATTACATGATAATAATGAAATTTATTCATTTTCCGTATTAGTATTATTTTGAAACTGATGTTATCATCAATTTTGAATTAAAATATCACAAACCGTATTAACGCTACATAAGTAAATAGAAAATGAAATATAATCAGCGTTTTATCTTCCTATCCAATAAATTTTGTTTAAAATCGGCAATTTTTATAGTTCTAACATTATTACGATAAAAATAACAAACATTACTTTCACTATCCATTCCAATGGCGCGCTTAGAAACTTCAATCCTAAACAGGCGTAATTTCTGCTTGGTGTATTCTCTTTAACCTCCTGTTGGTGACCACATTATGACCTCTTGAATTTGGATTGAAATGAATTCAAAATGGCGGATCATCGAAATTTTGAGTAGAGCTTGAGGAGCCTCAAGTTGGTAAAAATATAATTAATATGAATTCATATGGTTATTGGGGATAAGTTGTATACTATATCCCGAATTCACTTCCATACATGATGTTGGAGGGGGGAAGGTGGGGTTATCAACCTAAAATAGTGGTGGGGGTACAGGAGGGGTCGAAATTTTTTTATTGCTGTGTCATATGATAAAATGAGCTCAAATGACAAACGTATTTTGATTTTAGTTTCCTCAGTGATTTTGGAGGGGAGTTAGAGCAAAAAACGGCTTTTGGAGGGGAAATTACTGCAGGAAATTTCATGAATCTTCCATATCTCATCACCAAATCGGCCTAGAATGGTCAAACTTTGTGTGTAGGATTAGTTTGTGACCAGAATATAACTACTTCAATTTGAGTCAAAATGGATCCAAAATGGCGGATTATCAAGATTTGAAGATAATTTGAGGACCCTCAAATAGTTATAATTTGAGAAATATGTGTTCGCATGATTATTTCATGGCAAGAAATACTACATTTGTGCCAAATTCAACTTCTTAAGTGTTTTTAGAAAGGATAGGGTAGAGGTTTTCAGGTTTATTGTTGGATGTGGCCTGTGGTCATGAAGGGTTAAGCAAGGTTATTACTAAATCAAAACAAGCCCCAGTTAAAAACTCAGCTCCAGTAATGCGGCATGGCTGCTTACGTTTGATTATTACATTTTACCTCTGAACATTTGTTTTATGTAGGCACGTGTCATTCGACAGATTTTGATTACTGGGCCTATAATCCAGAACACAGGAGTGGTGGAAGTAAATCTCATAAGGAAAAAAGCAACGAGATGGTAGAAATATTTACGAAGTTGATTTGTCAATTCGCTAGAAACGGGTGAGTCTAGCATTACCTATATGAATAAAATTACCTTAATTAATCGAAGATGAGGTATTCATCGCGATTAACATTTTTTCTTCACTTTCTAGCGATCCAAACTATGATAACATAAGTGTCCAATGGAGGCCTTCTACACGAGAGAATCCTTGCTACTTGAGTATTGACCATCCACTGCGCGTAATCGAAAGTAAATTAAATAATACAAGAATGGAATTTTGGGAAAATCTGAAAAAAGAGTTCAGAAAAAAATGAATTTATTATGAAAAAATGAAAAAGTTGGAATTTTTTTTTAATCAAATAAAACGTGTTTAAAACACCTTTGTTTTCAACAGCTAAAAAACATGTTTAATACAAAAAAAGAAGTGTTTTTGTTTTTTTTTTTAACCCTGCTTATTTGCAACAAATTTGGTTTGCTGATGAGAACACAGTTTACCTTTACAACAATTCACATTTTCGAATATATACATTTTATGATTTTACAAAATGCAGTTGCTATTGAACTTCTTAGTCTACATGATTGTAGGCCTCAGTTACATTTTTTTTTTTTTTACGAGCTACAAATTTTGTTTCTGAAAGAGCAGAACAAATCTTTGGCTAACGATTTCGTGAGGCAATCAGCGAGCTAATTTTTCGAGTCTACCATAGTAACGGATTACAAAACCGGTTGTCGATTTTCGTGTTCTAGGGTCACCAGCAAAATCCGAGTCTGCGTAGGCGTCTAGCATATCCGAAGAATTGCTTTCGTTACTACTTCGATATTTTATGCCAGTGGTACTAGTTCCTTTTAGATACGCGAGTGTGCGTCTCAAAAGGTGCTAATGAATCGATTGATCTGATTGCGCTCGTGCGAGAAAGTTCACCGCAAATGCTATATCAGGGCGAGTTTGAGTTGCTAGGTACTGAAGGGCACCAATTGCTTGTTTGCATGAGCAGAAATTA
>VFXL01000368.1:0-60001 GCA_009761765.1 Phenacoccus solenopsis | reverse complement strand
AGTAATTGTGTACAAACAAAAATGTAGATGAAAGTTTTTCACTTTGTTTCTCATATTAGGTGCAACGAGTGTTCGTTAAGAAAATTAATAAAAATTCTTCGTCTGAAGATATGTTGAAAGTGCATTGAAAGATATCAATGAAGCACCTAACAAATAGATTTTCTATTCGTAAGATAGCCAAACTGTGCTCCATTCTAGAATCAACATTACGAAAAAAGAAAAATAATTCCATCGAACATGGTTCTTTCGGCTCAAAACTGGCATTCACCATAGAATTAGAGAGAGAAAACGCAGATCAAGTTTTGAAGTTTGTAGGAAAGTACTACAGCAGTACTTTGCTGAAATTACATCGAGTTGTATTCGAATAAGGTGAACAGAAAAACTTGAATCATAATTTCAACAGTGAAAAAAGTTAATCGCTGTAGGGATAACCAAGAATAACATTGTCAAAATACCCAAGAACTATTTTCTATTGTTTTAGTTAAACTTGAAATAAGCGTAGATATCTACCTTATCAATAAAATTTATAATTCTATTCCTAAAAGGTCAAGTTAATGAATTTTTTCGAATAAATGATCAGGTTATCTTATAAGCAATACTTTTGGGCACCATCCCCCAAAGTTTTATCTCAGGTAAAGCAAAATAGTGTTTTCACATAAGCGTTTTAACTTAGCGCGCACAATTCCACCACTTTCCCTGATAGGAAAAAATGAGGTATTAAAACGTAAACTATGGTTTAGTCTCATTCTAATGAAATGTGAATCCAAATACATGTAGGTATTTTCTTACACAAAGTTGATTATTTAGGTTGCCTACATTGTATAAGATGGCCAAAATTTTGAAAAATCATCCTTGAATTTTAGGCTTCTTAAACCTAGAATTAGAAGAATGTTCGGGCAACCAAGGACTTAAAGATATTATATTGAGCTTAAAGTGGATAAAAGATAACATTATGTTCTTTGGCGGTGATCCAAACAACATCACTTTACTCGGCAGCAGTTCAGGCGGAAGCATTATCCATCTTTTAATGATATCTCCTATCACGACAGGTATATGGTAAAATGATTTTTAATTATATTTAATGCTACTTTATCATTTCAACTTACCAACAATTTATGAACATGTAACAGGTTTATTTCATAAAGCCATTATGATGGGCATTGGAGCGTTTTGTATCACAACTAACTCAGTCGAGAATCATACCCTAGTAGCTTTTCAAGAAGCTAAAAAACTTGGCTACAAAGGAACTGATGTGAATGACAAAAATAAATTATTATCCTTTTACAAACGTATGAAACTAGAGATTCTGACATTAATTAAAGGTTATAAAGAGGTAGGAGTTTATATCATTATCGCCATTTAGGTTAAATTCATATATTCGAGAAAGTTGGTTAATTTCTTTTTTTGGTGCAGAATACAGCCTCGTCATTTCCGTGTCCTATTTTCAATCCTTCAATGGATAAAGGCGAAAATGCTGTGCTTCCAGTGAACCATAGAAACTTGATAGAGTCTACCGCCCGCATACCACTCATATTTGGTATTTGTGAGAAAGAAGGAGTTTTAGGATTCTGTAGCAGTAAATTTATTCTCCCTTTTTCTTTACATCTAATCGCCACATTAATCTACAATTCAACACGATGTTATCATGGTTGATATATTTTCAGTACTACAACAAGAAAATATTATGAAATATTTCAAAACCACTTTCCGCCAAAATTGTTGGGGCTGGAGCAGAGATATGACCGATGAGCAATTAGATGCCATGTGCGAAGAAATTAAATGCTTTTATTTGAATGGAAATGCTGTGGAAAATGCACCTATGTCGGTTCTAGTGGATGTAAGAACGCAAAGACTTATAGCGAGTAACAGAATTAAACCACCACTTATACAATTTTGTTATCAGATTCAAACTGATGCAACCTACTCGGATGTATATGATGTATTAATAAATCCCATTGCCACCGATCTTCCTTCCTCCGTTTTTCTTTACAAATTTCAATTCGAATCTTATGGCGATGTTAACACGTTAAAAGATCAAATCAAGTATTTCGTACCTGAAGAAATAAAGGGTGAGCGAGTACAGTGTTTAAGTATGTCACTGTTATACCCTTAATTGCTATTTTTTTAAATTACCATGTTTTTAAACAACATAGGAACCATTCACGGAACCGACTACAGCTACTGGTCCAGTATGAGAAACAATTTAGGTAATGATGTAACCAAAAGTTTATCCAGTAGAAGCAAAATTATGATAGAAACCATTACTAAGCTGTTCACTACTTTCGCGAAAAATGGGTACGATCATAGTCATAAGTTTTAATCGCGGTTTTACTATTGTAATGCAACGCATACTTCTTCCCAATTACTTTCGTTCCAGTGATCCGAATTACGAAAGCTTGAGCACTCGATGGAAACCGACTACTCCGGACAAACCTTGTTATTTAGATATAAATGATAAGCTCAGCATGATCGAAGGGAGATTGAACGAAGAAAGAATGGAATTCTGGCAATATTTAAAAAAAAAATATGGGAAACCTTAGTCCTTAAGCTACAATGCTAGACATCTTAGCCTATGTAAGATCTTTCACACACTAACACATAGAATAAGAATCAATTTGGATAATATTAGTGAATTTTATGAATACAAGCCCTTGACGCACTATTTTCATAGGTAGGAGGGCAAAAGAGGTCCATTTCGCTGCCCCCCCCCCGTCACACTAACGTAGCACAAACGATGTGTTTAATTTCAGCTCTCGACTTCGAAATAAGGGGGACAGCGAAATGAACCTGGGTGAAGGAAACTATAGGGGGCCCACATCATTTTTGTAATTACCTAAAAATACGGACTTTAGAATTAAAGTTTTCGTTTTATGCATTACACATATTTACATATAAATAAGTAAATACCTATGTAAAGTTGAGAAAATTTTAATTTAAAAGAAATAAAATATATTACAAACAACAAAACATAATTTCGTAAATTTAAAAATTTTTGAAAACCACAAACGGTTGTCTTCAGAGAAATTATATGTTCTTAAAAATACATCGTTTTCAATTTCATTAGTTTTTTTTTTTTTAAATCGAAAATTGTGAGCTTAGACTCATTTTTAAATAATGTTTGTCGGTTTGCAATACGTATCCTGATTTTGTATTTAGGTACTTGTTTCAGGATCTTTTACTCACATGAAATAATGACAGTACAAATAAGAAGGCTTCGGATCTGATCAAATTCCTTTCCATATTTATTTTTATTTTCCTATTTTTCTTCTCAAAATTGATAAAATCTAATAAATGAGATCAATGAGAAAAGTTTTGTAAGTATTCTCCATCTCATTCATCTTCTTTTCTGTACCTAGGAACTTTTCCCTCCATTTTTATGTAGTCGTGTAGTAGTGGTAAAGTCTAGGATCGAAATTTGCTTCCCAGATTTCGCACTACAATACGCAATGTATCTATATGTTCAGAAACCAAATGATTTCTCCGTATACATTTGTTTCTCACTCGAAATTGATAATGCAAACAAGTGAGCATAAAAATGGTTCAAAATTATAAAACTTCAGAAGATTCAAGTTGTTACAAAATTTTCGAGATCGAGTTTGGAATATGTTATGGTTCTGGAGCTCTAGAAATAATGTGATGGCATAATTTTTGAATTTCAGCTTTTCAAGGCTTGTCATGCTTTCCTCAAATTTTGTTCGTCTCCTATTTTGGATCAGTTTTGACTCTAATTCTAGGGTGCTTTCCGACTTACGGCGCACATAAAATTCGAGTTTTCTAGGTAGATTTGATGAGAAGATATACGAGAGTTTAAAATTTCATAAATTAAATATTTTTCAAGGAATTGTTCTTTAGTTTAACCACATTTTAAATTCATTTATGGAGTTGAAATTCAATTCTATTACATAGGTATTCAATTTTGTAATATCTTACTCACAAGTGATGTTAAAAGCAATAAGGAGAGCTTTTATTCCTCAATATATAGTAGATGTTAACGAAATCTTGAAATTTCATAATTATAACTTTATAATAAAATGAGCCCAAACTAGCAGGAAAATGAAATTTCTTGAAGTACTTCTATCTTTACGTGATGTACTTAAAAATCTAATAATCGTACTCACTTTTGCGTCATGTTGTATCGTTGCGGGAAAGGTAACATTTATGCTGAAGCGCTATAGCTGAACGAACTGCCATAATTAACTCATTCTTGGTTATTTTTCAACAAAATTATAAGCGATAAATTCTTATAAAGCGATTGAAAATCTACATAAAATACTTTGAAATGCAAACATTTAACAAGGTGTCAAATAATTTTGTAATATGGAAATTCATCACTTTTTCAACACCTTTTTCCAAACATTTTTAGAAATTGTAGGATAACACTACTTCCATGAAAAATGAAACAAAATATCAATAATTTCCATTAGAACAGCTGAAGAATGGAAGATACAATAACACAAAAATATGTTACTCTCATCAACTGCTAGACACGCTATAATTAGGTAAGCTAAAATATCTGTTATTTTTATGAAAAACTCAAATGAACATTTGAAATTCAATGAAATGTGATATTTTTCAAGTATCATAAAGGATGTTCAGATAAGAAAAAAAAAAAAAAAAAAACACACATTCAATTTTTACGCATCTCATAAACGCGGCTACTAGACAAAAAACTAAGAAAATCGCTCAACACATTATTTTGATTTTGTGAGCTAAAATTTTTATGAAATCAATTATTTGAGTGAGGTGATTTTGAAGTCATTGAATAGAAAAATAAACTGTTGTACGCTGCTAACCTTCATTTTATGCAATCGCTACTTCATTCTTTCATGTACTATTCAGTATGCACCGATAAAAGAACTACCAACTTTTCACATTACGCTAATAAGACCAGAAATTACGACTTGACAGAATAAAATAGTGGAAAATCGGTGCATAAAACCATGGAAAATTACCAGCATACAATGTCAGTAAAAATAGTACTAAAGGTAAACGAAGGTAAAATCCGAGGAATAAAAAAAAATCTAAATTTTCCAACGTCGAATTTTATTTATACTATGAAATCCCATATGGACAGTCGACCGCTGGTGCTGCACGCTACAAGGTATCGCATTGTAAAATTTTAGTGCATAGAATAATTTTCGCGTATTTTCAACCAATTACTACGCATAGGATCCGGTAAAAGTAAAACCTTGGGACAACATTCGCGACGCTACTGTACAAAAACATGGATGCTCACAGTTCGCATTCCGAGTGGGTGATTTCGTTGGCTCCGAGGACTGCTTGTATAATAATATTCATACGCCCAAAGTAATGCAGTTTTTTTATCGTATCTTCCAAAGTTACCATCATTTAATCACCAATAATCAGTGCGCTCACCCTTTCCAAAAGATACCATTCAAAGGTGAACCTTTGAAAGCTGTCATCGTATGCATTCACCCTGGTGCGTTCTTCAATGGGACTCCGGATCCATGGTTCTATGGGTCTCCGCATTTCATAATGCATCATGACATTGTTTACGTCTGTATCGGATACAGATTACATATTTTAGGTACATCTTCATTCATATCATTTTATTGTGCTGGAATCATCGCAAAACCTTGACCCGCCATAGGTAGTATGGAACCAGGATTGGAGACTAGTACGAACATATAGCTTAGCTCGCGAATAGTTACTTGCGCCTAGTCTCAGTCCCCTTATGTGTTCATCGTATGCAACTATCTCTACATGGAAGTATAACATATAATATTTTTTCAAATTTAAATGAAACTATTGATTTAAGTATCTATGATGATAGAAAAAAAAATGCAAAAAAATTTGTGGTATACACTTTTTGCCTATCTTCATTTTTGAAGGAGCTAAGATGATTTGAAATTTTTCCAAAATTCCATTTTTTAAAATTTGATTAAAATTGTTCATTCAAGTAGGTACCTAGGATGGTAGAAAAAATGCATTATAAATTGTAGTAAACACTTTTTGCCTACCTTCATTTTTGAAGAGGCTACAATAATTTCAAATTTCCCCATGATTTTTTATTACTCATGACTATATTATATTTCGAAGAAAGGCTGAGGATTGAATGAGAAATAATAGACAGAATCAAAGCCATTGTAAAACCTACATATAACAATTTTTTCACGCAAAATTAAAATATAAAGATGGAAAATGAAACTAGTACCGAATCCGTGTAGTGATAGAAATTGCTGAAACACCTTCAATTCTGAAGATAAGCAAAACGTACATATTTGAATTTGAATTTTTCCTTGATTTCAGTCACATTAAAAAAAAAATCATGGGGAAATTTGAAATTATTGTTAGCCCCTTCAAAAATGAAGATAGACAAAAAGTGTTTACTTCAATTTTTAATGCATTTTTTCTTCCATCCTAGGTACCTACTTGAATGAACAATTTTAATCAAATTTTAAAAAATAGAATTTTGGAAAAATTTCAAATCATCGTAGCTCCTTCAAAAATGAAGATAGGCAAAAAGTGTATATCACAAATTTTTTTGCATTTTTTTTTCTATCATCATAGATACTTAAATCAGTAGTTTCATTTAAATTTGAAAAAATATTATATGTTATACTTCCATGTACAAATAGTTGCATACGATGAACACATAAGGGGACTGAGACTAGACGCAAGTAACTACTCGCGAGCTAAGCTATATGTTGGTACTAGTCTGCAATCCTGGTTCCATACTACCTATGGCGGGTTAAATTAATTTTAACTATTTCTCCTAACGCGTAGGATTTCGAAACCTTGCCTTGAAAGAATGCTCAGGCAATCAAGCCCTAAAGGATATAATACTCGGACTAAAATGCATACGAGATAACATTAGCAACTTCGGTGGTGACCCCAACAGGAAGCAGCAGTGGTGCAGTGCTAGTTCACTGCCTGATGCTTTCACCAGCGGCTAAAGGTGGGTACCTAGATAACTTGGAGTACATTTCAATTTCAACATCACGAAAATGATGGAGCAAGAATCACATATTTATTCGAAATTTCATTCATCTTATTACATTTCAATCACAGGCCTATTTCACAAAGCGATAATAATGGGTATGTATGCCTTCAATATAGTACGCGTATGCAGGGAAGAAAACCTCATACTGGCCATACAAGGGCGAGATTACTTGGATACGACGAGGCGAATGCTGAAGATAAGAAAAAAATACTATCGTTCTTAAAAAAAGTATCCATCGAAAGCATTCTTCTTTGCAAACTAGAAAAGGCGCTGAGAAATGTAATGTCGTGAAATAGCGTCATGTAAAACGATTTAGCCATATAATTCTATTGCTGTGATACTGTTATAGGACTCTGCGTCATCATTTCCTTGTTCACCGCTCCGTCCCACAATCGATCACGGGCCAGATGCTGTGCTACCAATATCAATTAGAAAATTGATCGATTCTAAAACTGGGTAATGATTTTCACAAAACTAGTTTTTCATTACATTCGATTATTTAGAGATAATACACATACTTGGATATAAATTATATTTTTCTGGTAAAATTGATCAAAAAGGTTTGAAAAGACTTCAAATTTTAATCTTTGCTTTCTCAATAGGTATTTCGTACGTTTATTATTCAAGTTATACTTATGTTTTTCTTACGTTACAGACCTGAGTATGTAAGAATAATGAATAAAATTGTTAAAAATGTTTCAGCAACCCCAATTATCAAGACATAAGTGAGAGATGGAGACCTTCAACCAAAGAAAATCCGTGCTATATGAAGATAAGCGATACATTAAATTTAATTGAAGGCGAATTAAACGATAAAAGAATGAAATTTTGGCAAGATTTAAAAAAAATCTATGGAAAACAATAAAGGGCGAGTATGATTACGAAATCTTTGAAGATAATGAAAACATAACTTTCATATCGAAGACTGAATTCTTACAAACAGTATTTCTTGTTGTACACAGAGCCATGATGTACAAAACCACAGGTACCCAATCAGAGATGTACATATGAACAATCATCGATTTCGAAAAGCTTGTTATTCTATATTAGTGCATCTTTGAACATGTGTTTCTTTTCCAACAATAGAAATTTCCCCGTAAAAAACCATCTTCGAACTTCTACCTAATGTTCGAAATTATAGGTGAAACCGCTCGTTACAGAATCGCCTTAAATGAGAGATAAAAACAAGATGGAAGAATCAAATTTATAGAACATTCAAAAATTTCAAGTTCAATATCTACATATTGATCACATAATGACCCTCGAGTGCGCAATAAGACTCAGGAAATGTAACAATTAATGTACCTTTGGAAGTAATATTTTGTGAATCGATTTTTATAGCAAAAAATGAAAAATAATTACACATAAAAAATAAATGAATAATTTTTTCATACTTGCGGGAGGAAAGCGCTACTTTACCTCCCACTCGCTAACCGCTCGGGTCTCAAACGAGCGCTTTTCTCCCGCATTTAGGAAAAATTTTGTACACTACTCGGGAGAAAAATTGATTCTAAACTCGTGTGACTTATCACCCTCGCTTTGCTCGGGTTACAAACCTCCCACTCGTCAAGAACCACTTTTACCTCCCTAGTTGTGAAATATACTATTTTTTTCTTAAAATTTGTCGCAGTTTTGGAACATATATTTTTATTCCTCATTTTTTCAACATTTAACGAGATAATTTAGGACTTTTATGCTCTTTCTAAGAATTCCGAATCAGAGGAACTTTACTTTTTACCTTCACTCTCTAATCCGCTGTGATAGCTTAAGGAAATATACTTCGCCATACAATATATCATTATCATTACCTAACTTTTATATGTTCCATCGCTATCTATAGTAAGCCATGTCGTCTCTCACCACTTCAATTCATGTTATAACTCACAATATGAGTGTTACCAACTAACCATATCGCAATTACTGACTTCCTTGAAAAGTAATGGGCTCTGTACGCCCAGTCTAACAACCTATGCATTTCGGTAATATAGTTCTCTTACTTGATAACACATCGTTAGTATATCTCCGTCCACCTATGCACTTTTTTAGTGCATCTGCATATTCCCCTATTTATAATTTTATAAATAGGAATGTCGGGTGAGAGGACATACAACTTCACTAATTTCAAGTTGAGGACCTGAAGTAGGCTCAATCATAAGTGCATCGATAGTATATTCCCTCTACTAAAAGGAAGACAGGCGAGGCAAGACCCTATTCCATTTGTAAAATGACTAAAATTTTCCACTTTCATAAATTTCATTACGTAAAAGAAAAAAGACTTAGTCACACAACAAGAAACTTCTACATACGCTTGTGCCTAAAGAAAGTCATAATTTACATTGTAATTACACGCGCCACCAAAATTGACGAGCATTCAAAAGCAATATTTCAACTAACATTATTTCTGCTTTGTTTTCTACCAACTTACGTTTATGTTCGCTATTTTATCGACTTATTCATACGTTTTCTGTGATGAAATAAAATGTGTGAAAAAATAATCGTAACCGTGAAGGAAGGTAAAATTCGCGGAGTGAAAAAATCTTCGAAATTTTCTGGCATTGAATTTTATTCGTTCTACGGCGTGCCTTACGGACAAACGACAGCTAATCAAGCACGATTCAAGGTAATAAATAGAATGTGAGGTTCATTCGAGCACGCTAAAGAATTTCTGGATTTGATGTACCATAAGTCTAACTTCTCTTTATTGATATAGGATCCTGTAAGCGTAAAACCATGGAAATACATTTACGACGCTACGACAGAAAAACAAGGATGCAAACAATTTTCATACAGAGTTAAAGCAATTGTAGGCTCTGAGGATTGCTTATACAACAACATCCATACTTGTAACGTAGGTAACTGATAATTTTCAAAAGAACGTACATGTTCTGCAATTCTTAATGTGATATAGACGACACATACGTTTCAAACTCATCGACTTACAGATACCCTCGGAAAATGATACACTGAAACCGGTAATTGTCAACATTCATCCCGGAGCTTACCTTAACGACTCGCCAGATACGTGGAATTCAGGCTCTCCCGATTACGTAATGCATCACGATGTCGTATACGTATGCATAGGATATAGATTACACATTTTAGGTATCTATGTATTAATATTATACCAAAGTTCAAGATCGCTTTTCTGTTTGATCTACATGAAATATTTCTTAGGTTTTTTAAATCTCGGTTTGGAAGACTGTTCGGGTAACCAAGGTCTCAAAGATATCGTACTAGGTTTGAAATGGATAAAAAATAATATACGCTCATTCGGCGGGGATCCGATGAATATCACGCTATTAGGAGCCAGTAGCGGTGGCGCACTTGTCCATTTTTTAATGCTTTCGCCAGCTGCCAAAGGTAATTCCTTCTTTCTGTATACTAATGTCACATACATCGTACAGGTGTTCCATTATGTATACTACTCCATAGGCTTATTTCATAAGGCTATCATAATGGGTATGTACGCTTTCAATACGGTACGCGTTACCCGTGAAGATAACATCCACATGGCTTTCAAACACGCTGTTGCCATCGGTTATCAAGGAAAGGATGCGCAAGATAAGAAAAAATTATTATCATTTTTGAGGAAAACGGCGGTCGATAATCTCGTTATATTCGAATCTGAAAAGGTACTCGGTGTCTGATCTATAAAATTATTTCCACCAAAACTAAGCTTCAATAGTTCTAATAGTTGGCACATTTAATGTTAGAATAAAGCCGCCGCATTCCCCTGTTCGCCATTTAGTCCAACCATCGACCGAGGAGAAAACGCCATAATACCGATATCACCTAGAAAATTAATAAATTCAACTGCCCGAATACCACTCATTGTAGGAATCTGTGATAAAGAAGCTGTAACGGGATTTTGCAGTTAAGTACGCACTAGAGTGCAAAGCTTTCATGATCAGCGTAGTTCAAAATTGATAATAGGTAGGCAAGTAATCAAATGACTTTAATGTATGCTGAAAAAATGTCTCTCCTCAAAAAGTAAATTTATTATTTTTTCATGTTTGCAAAAATTAAAAATCTCATTTTACTTAAGGGGGAGGGGGTCTTTAAATTGAATTAAGGAGCTGAATTCTTAATGACTTTATCTTTAGATCATTAAGCAACAATCGTGACCCTACTAATCCTTGCAATTCGGTCTATTTTAGCACATAACTTTATAAATTATAAGTACACTTGCAAAAAAAAAAAAAGTTTATCGGTCAAAAGAGGCTTAAAATCGGCAAGAAGGAAATTATAATTTGAGAAGAGTAATGTAATATTTACAATTGGAATTTTATTCAATAGTATTAAAAATAGTAATGCTAGATTTCTGAATAGAAGTTCACTGCTATGGACTTTGGTACCTAGAACACTTAAAAAAATTGCGCCTGAGTGCTGGCATCGAAAACTTTAAATGTCAACACCATTTGTGTATATAAGCAAAGCGCACCTATTCTCTGCCTGGTGTCCAAACTGGTACCAACTATTAGGATCCACCAACTCAGCCCACATACCACCTATAGGTTGACGCAGTAGTGCTGGTCTTAAAACTGGTAGTTTGATATGCTGTTCAGAAACTCGGTCAAGTGCCAAACCGCAGCCGGATTTGCATTATCGCCTTGGTAGGATAACGCCCACTCTACACAGCGAATTGCCTGATGTCTTCGCAAAGACATCCACCTGCGAGAAAGTATATCAAAGCGTGCATAATAAGCTAAATACGTATAAGATAACCTAGTACCAATCTGAACTCCGTGAGAAAAACTCATCCAAATGAGTCAAGTAACAGGGGATGTACAAAATGTAAGTCAGCAATTCTAAAGCGCATCAGTAAGCCAGCCGTAGCAAAACACAACATAAACGTCAACATTTGGCAACCCTGCTTCTCCAAATGAGCTTCGTTTCCGAGAAACTGAATATGGCGCGTAGGTTTACTCCTCAAATACTACAAGATAGGCTACCTACCAAACAGACTGGCGATGGACAGCTCTGATCATTCTCTTTGAGTTCCAACACCCAAATTTCCAAATTATGGGCACAGATATTCTGCATTAAACGAAAATAAATGATTCATAAAGTTTTAGCTGCTATGATATCATTTCCACTAGCATCACTCCCATCCCCTGGAAAAAAAATCGTCCCATCCTAGTACGCGTCATTTATGGACAAGAGATTCGACTCTATTCCTAAATGTTTTCAATTAACTGTTCCAGGAGGTGTGCGAAAGTCGATGATGGATAATTTTAAGAATTCTTTTCGTCAAAATTGTTGGGGATGGGCGCATAATCTAGACGATGACCAGCTAGATGCAATGTACCAGAAAATAAAATCGTTTTACTTGAATGGCAATAAAGTTATAGAAAACGCTCCATTATCTACACTGGTAGATGTATGCAAATCTTCTCTTCGTCTGTTTCGTCTTTCACCTCATTTTCGAGTTTCTCCAAGGTTGATATCGCTTATGCACTTATTACAGATTCAAACAGACGCTGCATTTTCAGAAATTTACGACACATTGATAAACATAATCGCCATCGATTTACCATCTTCAGTTTACATTTACAAGTTCTTATTCGATGGCGATGTCAGCAGTTATAAAGATGTAATCGTCCCGTT
The DNA here is from genome assembly GCA_009761765.1 of Phenacoccus solenopsis. Classification (NCBI taxonomy): domain Eukaryota; kingdom Metazoa; phylum Arthropoda; class Insecta; order Hemiptera; family Pseudococcidae; genus Phenacoccus; species Phenacoccus solenopsis. The sequence continues at coordinate 47,430 of VFXL01000368.1, read as the reverse complement.
ACTGGAGGAGCCCTTGGAAGGTGAATATAAATACCATTATGTTACTTCATGAGGTAATCTATTCACTCAATTTTTAAAATCTATTTCAGGAACCTACCACGTGACCGACTACGGTTACTGGGCACGTTTATGGGATAAAGTCGTTGACGATGATTCGATTCGCGCTAAAAAAACCCGAAATATGATTGAAACATTTACCAAGCTTTTTACTACTTTTGCAAAGACCGGGTAATTACGATGATAATTGCATGCATATGTTTTTAAATCTCAAAAAATAATATTTTTATTTTTTGTTTGTGTGTTACAGTGATCCTAATTATAAAGGTTTAGGTGTTCGCTGGAGGTCATCGACCCTTCAGAAACCTTGCTACTTGAGTATAAATGACACAATAAGTCTTGTAGAGGGCAAACTGAACAACGAAAGAATGATATTTTGGGAAAATCTAAAGCGAAAATATGCTAAAAATTAAAAAATAAATGTTATTACAAAGTACAAAGCATCCAATTTTCATTTTCTAACAGACTGACTACATAAATATAAGATTTTGTTATGAAACTACTGATACACTTCCCAAATGGAACCAAAGTCGTCAAAATCAAAGTTGCTTCAGCATAGGAGCTTTTGTTATTATATTGTAAGTTGTAACTCAATGGCCTAGCACAAATGGGTATGACTTTACTCCTAACTCGGTTTGTGCTCAAGTCAGACATTTCAGCGTTGAGAAGTAAGAGAGATTACATGGTCTAATTGAAGAATTCATCTTCAAATAAACGTTATGGGCATTCGGAGCCAAAATACGCTTTTATGTATGGAATAGAGAAGAAGGTATATATTCTACATAGGTACTTTGTTCTCTGTGCAAGTAAAAATTGAGTACATTTATGCAAAAAGATCCCATACGCAAAAACTATGTTTTGAGAAAAATATGTTTAAAGTTTTCTAAAGTATACAAAATGCAGTGAATTGAACGTGAAGTTTAGAAGTTCTGAAGTTTCTGTTGGTGATTGACACATTTCTTGGCTATAAAATGGCGCAATTTTGAAGTCGAAAACTTGATTTGTTGATTTTTGTTGGAGTTATTACCATAAATGTTCAGACACTTTATGTGCTGTTTATTCAATAAAACAAAATTTATGCGCCGTTTTTCAATAAATAAAAAATTTAAAACTCAAAATTCGAAAAATTAGCAGAGTTTTGATCCTGAAAACGTATTATTAGAGGCTAAGCACATATATTTTGATTATTATTCAATGAAAAAAAAATCAGCGACTATTCTCCATAAGTGCGAATACAGTTCTGCGTACTGGATGAATGTAGTCGCACGCGTTAACACGTGCACATACTCGTATGTGCATCATAATAGGGTATAACCCGCCATAGGTAGTATGGAACCAGGATTGGAGACTAGTACCAACATATAGCTTAGCTCGCGAGTACTTACTTGCGCCTAGTCTCAGTCCCCTTATGTGTTCATCATATGCAACTATTTGTGCATGGAAGTATAACATATAATATTTTTTAAAATTTAAATGAAAGTACTGATTTAAGTATCTATGATGATAGAAAAAAAAAATGCAAAAAAATTTGTGGCATACACTTTTTGCCTATCTTCATTTTTGAAGGAGCTACGATGATTTAAAATTTTTCCTAAATTCCATTTTTAAAAATTTGATTAAAATTGTTCATGCAAGTAGGTACCTAGGATGGTATAAAAAATGCATTAAAAATTATAGTAGACGCTTTTCGCCTATCTTCATTTTTGAAGGGGCTAACAATAATTTCAAATTTCCCCATGATTGTTTATTACTCATGATTAGATATTTCGAAGAAGGGCTGAGGATTGAATGAGAAATAATAGACAGAATCAAAGCCATTGTAAAACCTACATATAACAATTTTTTCACGCAAAATTAAAATGTAAAGATGGAAAATTAAACTAGTACCGAATCCGTGTAGTGATAGGAATTGATGAAACACCTTCAATTCTGAAGATAAGCAAAACGTACATATTCGAATTTTAATTTTTCCTTGATTTCGGTCACATTAAAAAAAAAATCATGGAGAAATTTGAAATTATTGTTAGCCCCTTCAAAAATGAAGATAGGCGAAAAGCGTCTACTATAATTTTTAATGCATTTTTTATACCATCCTAGGTACCTACTTGAATGAACGATTTTAATCAAATTTAAGAAAATGGAATTTTGGAAAAATTTTAAATCATTGTAGCTCCTTCAAAAATGAAGATAGGCAAAAAATGTATACCACAAATTTTTTTGCATTTTTTTTTCTATCATCATAGATACTTAAATCGGTACTTTCATTTAAATTAAAAAAAATATTTTATATTATACTTCCATGTACAAATAGTTGCATACGATGAACACATAAGGGGACTGAGACTAGGCGCAAGTAACTACTCGCGAGCTAAGCTATATGTTGGTACTAGTCTCCAATCCTGGTTCCATACTACCTATGGCGAGATAAGATAGTTGCACGAACTTCATACTTGGTAAGTAAGTAGTCAAGGAACATCACATCACTTTGCACCCTTTTGCGCCAAAACGACCTATACGACTACAGGATCTCTCGCATAAATGTATTCAATTTTTGTTTCAAAATGTAAATATACATCTTCAAAGAGCTCCATAAATTTAAACTTTATTTTCATTCCTTAAGGTCATTCTAAAAGCTCTTCATGTTGGCGAAATAATTTAACGGTATGTTATACTATACACACAACTGCATACACGTTTGCCTGTTGAAAGCCCATTCTTTACCGCACGTAAATCTCGTAATGTAATGCATCATTTCCTTTGAAAATTCAAATACATATTCTTCATCAATATTAATAAAATCGAATGCAAGATTTTTTAAATTAAATACACTTTTCCTGAAATGCTTTTTGAAAGAAATTTTTAAAATTTTTCTCATCTTGTAGATGACAAAGTACATCACTGGGAACATGAGAACATTTTTAAGAGCTTGAAAATATGAAAATTTTAACACTTTAAAGTTTATTTTAAGGCCGGTAGGAGACTAGAAATCGACTTGGACGGTTGAAATTGTTATGACGTCCTTTTGAAGTCATCTAGTAACTACTGTGGCCATACCGCTTTAATTTTTGAAAATGCTGGAATTTTGGTATACCGCAGTGGTCACTCAGAATACTTCGCAATTTTTCTCACGATGGCCCACGTCACATCGATCAACATTCGAATTTCGAAATGCAATATGTAATCGTTTAATTGTTTCACAGCAATGTTTCCACTTTATCAAATACATTTATCAATATATTACTCAATATATGAAATTTAAAATGAGGCTCTTTTCCAACTACATAATCACAAAAGTGGTAGTAAATCTACCTCCTACAGCGAATAAGTCAATGGTTTTATTGCTTTGTCAAAAGAAATGGGGGGCCAGCAAATGGACCTTTGTCAATATGGTAAGTCACGTATAAAGTAGATCAATAGAGATTAGGATTTTATTGTCCAATATATTGTCTTATTCCAAAACAGTAAACTCGAGCTCTTTTTACAAGGATATAATATGATGTAGGAGGATTGGAAGATTTTACAAGTGTGGAGAATTGTTATTAATTTAATTTTAATAGGTAGGATAAAAAAAACATAAATTTCTTATGGTCTGCGCTGTATGCAGTTTATCATAGTATTAGCAGGGCAATAAAACTATTTTATTTTTATGAGGAAGAAGAATTGTAGTTTTATGTTAATTCTGGATATGTCACTTCATATGAATGTCTTGTGGCATAAGCAAACTGAAAATTACCTATATGAGAGACCACAAACCAACTGTTTTTTTTTGTTTGTTTTTTTTTTAGAGGGGCCCAAGTAAAACTGCTTTTGATTTTTTTTTAATTTCGCAAACTCTTAAATTTTGCGGTTTTTAAATTCTCATAAAAACATTAGAAATATTTTGGCTATAAGTAAGAAATTGTATGTTGTATCTACTTTCTTGCACTATTTGATTTAGTTATTCAAAAGCAATAAACTGAGTGAAATACATGAGTGCATAATTACACATAACTATGACTCTTCATTCGCAATGAATATGAAATAAGAGGTTTGGGAAATAAAGCGACTAAGAAGAAGCTGGTATTATATAATGAAATCACAAATTCTCCTCAATATGGATAAATGAATTCGTTCAAATTTACAAGCAAGATATGTATTGAAACAATCGTAACAAATTATATTTATCAAGCGGGAAACCTAGCCCTCGTTGACGTCGTCAAAATTAGCCAATAAATGAGGACATTTAGAAAACAACTGACGACATAGCTTTCCCATCAACAAATTTATATTCTTTGCGAGGCCAACGAGTTTCAACTTATCAACGCAAATACCAACCAACGTGTATGTTTGTAAAGACGATACCATTATCGAAGACAGAAACAGAAAAAATTTACTCAAAACGATGAAACATTTCAAAATCCTATTAACCTCGAAAAAAGTAGTGAAGACCAACGACTTCGTTTCACTATAATATTAACAATCGCTTCAAAATTTCAACAAAGTGGTCAACACTTTCGCAGAACGTGTTCGTTAGAAACTTGAAGCGAAACTTCCAACACAATGAAGAACCAGGTAATCATCAGGGTAAATGAAGGGAAAGTAGTAGGCGTAAAAGAAATATCAAAATTCTCTGGCGTCGAATATTTAGCTTTCTATGGAATACCATACGCCGAACCACCGATTGACAATCTCAGATTCAGAGTAAGCTTAGAGATTTACACATTCCATCTTTATAAAGACCCATAGAGTTAGGCAACTGGTACAGTGCTTCTTTACACGACATAGGATCCGATTAAAATAAAACCATGGAATGGCACGGGTAATACTACCACTCCAAAAGGCGGATGTATTCAATTCTCATTATTAGATTTACAATTTCGTGGCTCCGAAGATTGCTTATACATGAATATATACACGCCATCGGTGAGCAGGATTATTTTTATCGATTTCATAAGAAGCTTAGTGCGAAACCATTATGGTGATAACGCACCTTTTTTGCAGTTACCTTCAAAAAATACGCCTAACGAACCTTTGAAAGCGGTTATCGTGAATATCCATCCAGGCGGACACTTTTGGGGATCGCCAGATCCAGTACTCCATGGTTCTCCTAATTTTGTTATGCACCACGACGTAGTGTACGTTTGCATTGGATATAGATTACACATACTCGGTAATTTTATTATACGACTTTCTACTAAACATTGGTTTACCACATTCTACGCTCGAGATAGTCTTACACTCTTTCCTTTCAATAAATAGGATTTCTAAATCTAAACATAGAAGAATGTTCCGGAAATCAAGCGGTGAAAGACGTCATAATGGCTCTTGAATGGATCAAAAATAACATAGAACGTTTTAACGGTGACCCCAACAATATAACCGTCATGGGAGCCAGTAGCTCATCCACACTGATTCACCTTCTACTATTACATCACGCGGAAAAAAGTAACTTTTGCTTACTAAAAATGGTATGAGGTGGAAATCACCAGAACACGCTGTACCACTGAAGTTCATTAATCGTTTTCTTCGCAGAATTATTCCACAAAGCCGTTATGGAAGGTTTACATATTTTCAACTGCTTAATCTACATTCCAACAGAGCCCCCTAATCTGGCTTTCGAATTCGGACAACTAGTCGGCTTCCGAGGGAATAACCCAAAAAAATTACTGGCTCACCTCAAAAGGATACCAGCTGACTTGCTCCTGCTGAGAGTCAGAGAGTTTTATCATAAACATAATATGGTAAAAGATACATCATTTTTGTTTACTTTTCATGTACGCGTATTTTGTCATATTCTACGGCGTCCCTATCGTTGTAGGATATCGCCAAAATATTCCCTACACCTGGCTTCATGCCTGCAGAAGAAGAAGGACAAAAAAAAGCTCGTGAAGCCATCAAAACCATGGCCAAAATACCACTGTTATATGGAGTATGCGAAAGAGAAGCAGCTTTGGGATTCTTGGGTGAGCTTCATGTAATAGAGTAATTGGGTGCGACTGATACATTGGACTTTTACACTTTCACACTTCCTTTGTTTTCTAGAGCAACATCGAAAAAAGACCGAAGAGCATTTTAAAAACTCCATTCGTCAAAATAAGTATGGATGGGCTCACAATTTGGATGATGCTACTTTGGATTTGATATTTGAAGAAGTCGAAGCATTTTACTCCAAAGGAGATCCCCAGATATATAATTCGTTACTCACCAAAATTGATGTCAGTATAGATTTGTAGATTAGATTAATCTATAGTCACACACAGCCAAGTTCCTTACCAAACATTATACATTTCATTTCAGATCCTAAGTGACGCGGGTTTATCAGACATCTATCTCAGCCTCTTAGATGTTATATCGGCTGAACTACCCTCTTCAGTGTTTGTATACAAATTTCAATACGACAGTGAGCTAAATGGCATAAAAAATCTACGCGAAATAAAAGATATGTTTCCAATGCGCATTGAAGGTGAGCAAATGGAAATTCATTTTTTTTAGAAGGCAGCGGTACTCAAATGTAACATAATAATCATCTTTTGATGTTAATACAATGGTTACTGCCATTCTTTTCAAATCTATCAAGAGAACTGATTATTTTTATTAAAATATTTTCATGTCCAATCACATAGGTACATTCCATTGCGACGACTATTGTTATTGGGCTTACTTGTACAACCCCAAATCAGAGGCGACCGCACGTATGGTACATACATATACTAAACTTATCAGCACCTTCGCTAAGACCGGGTATGGTATAATTTAAAACCGTATTCGTTACTATCACGTAAAACATAATAACTGATGAGAACATATTGGCTCATAGAAACCCGAACTACGAAGGTACTGCTGTCAAGTGGGAGCCTACGAACCCTGAACGTCCGTGTTATCTTAGCCTAACAGATCCGCTAAAATTAGTAGAAGGCAAACTGAACGGCGAAAGGACAGAATTTTGGGAGTATTTGGTGCAAAAATATAAACGTGATGAAACCGAGTAATGTTAGGCCCACCGTTTATTATATAACGTAGCAATTTAGTATTCACTCGATTTATCGATGTAATAAGTCGAGAAATATATAAATCCTGTGTACTTTTCTGATTCGCGGAATACTATGTGCCATTTATAGATTATTATATTGTAATTTTCTCCTCAATGTAGTTAATTCTATTCAAAATGTCAACAAATTGAAGCCCTACAATATTGCATGTGCGCCCCATTTATCTATTCACATTTTGCTTCAATCATTGAGAAAGATAAGCCGGAGTGATTAACTTTAACTAAATAATGGTTTCATTGCGAATAATTCGCTGAGATAGAAATCGAACAATATGCGTATATATTTGAGAAAAGACATTGGCATGTTACTATAAAATACAACTAAATTATGAAATTCGTATTTTTCGTATTTTGAACAATGTCTACATAATACGCAGGTATCTAATGTGTTGGAGGCACTCTATTTTGGGTGAAGTTGCACATGGTCTCTCTTTAACCTACACTGTACCTAATGAAAGTAGTGCGAATTTAGCAATTTGTTAGAAGTGTAAGTAAAACATTTAGAAAAACTTTCTTCATAATTACTAGGGGCTTCGCCCCTGGCCGCTTCGCGGCCCAGCCCATTCCTCGTTACATGTTATAAATAAACACGACATAATTAGAATAGAAACCAAAATTTTATAATAATACAAAATTTTAATATAAATTTTTTAAAGCAGCACTTCAACTTTAATCTGGTGAAAACCTCTCTTCAGAAGTAGTAAAAGCGCATTGAGGTAGTACTCTCTGCACTGCTCATTTTAAAGAAAAAATCCCTTTTGTATACTACCATTTTAAACAACTTCCCCTTGCTCTTACCCATGTACACAGCTTCTATTAAAATTTATCTCTTTTTTTCCCTTTGTATACCTGCTATCCTTTATACTTTTTATACCTGCTACTCAAAACAAATTTATGACTTGACCGTTGTACATGTACAAGGCTTTTATTACAATTTACAACCTTTTATTCCTTTGAATACCTGTTATCCTTACCTGCTATTCAGAACAAGGATGCGCGCGCATCTCAACTCTGAGGGCTGAATTTTAGTGTCTTAATTTTGATTTTAATATTATAAAGAGATTTTCTTCAAAACTAAGACTCATATGTGCAAAATACCTCTATAAATGTATAGTAAATCAATCACTATAAAAGTTTTCCCATGCGAGTGCAACTGATCTTTCTTTCTTTCGCCTTAAACGCGTGTTTCTTTAAAATATACTAAAAATTTGCCTTTTCATAATTTTTGAACACTCTGTTCTAAAAACATCAGAATTTCTTTAATGAAGAATTTACTGAAAGAAAAAATTTTAGATTTTTTTAAAGGTTCGATTAACTGTACCAAATTTAATTTTCAAATTACTGAATTCGTACTTATGCTCCATAACTTGTTGGTGGACAAATCAAATACATAGAGAATAAAGTTTGTTAACACTAGGGGACTCTGCCCCCATTTCGCGGCCCAACCCTATTGCCTCCTTGCCCCTTTGGGGCTCGCAATAAAAACTGAACGAAGAAATGAAGTTATTTCATCGGACAAATACTGCTACATTCCAATGAACTGCACAACCAAATTTATTCTTATTGTTACTCCCCACTAAGAGTTCTTGCTTTCAAGATGGGCTCGCCCCTTTATACCTTTGTATACCTGCCGTTCCAAACAATTTTACAACTTTACTCTTGATGCCCATGTACAAAGCTTTTATTAGAATTTATCACAATTTTTCCCTTTGCATACCTACTATCCTTTATACCTTTTATACCTGATATTTGAAACAATCTTATGACTTTACCCTAGCACATGTACAAGGCTTTCATTAAAATTTCAACCTTTTTTTTCCTTTGTATATCTACTATCCTTAATATACCTTTTATACCAGCTGTTCAAAACAAGGATGCGCGCGCATCTCAAAACCTATTTCATTTTAATTTTAACATATAGAGAGAAGAGATATAACAGGTTATACCATGTGCGATCGAGTGAAAAATTTCAACTTATTTTTTTTTTTAACGCGTATTGCTCACCGATAACGTCAGTATGAGTTACGGTGGGGTGATAATATAAACAGCCAATTGGAAACAGTCTTAATATTGATAAAATTTTGTTCACACCTTTTACACCTCAAAAGCGATAAATTCACGTGAACATATACATATTCTGGTTATTTTATTATATGAAATAATATTTTTTCTTTACGGTCATTAATAACAATTTCACATACTATTATTTTTATTTTTATTATTATCGAAAGAATATTAGCTAAAACAACTATAACTATTGGATAAAAATTGTTTTAAATTGAACGATAATTAAATTCCCTAATTTAAATTATTCATTAAATGATAATTTATAACTACTCATATTTATGTCACTAGAACTACATATTTCTTATTTTCATTGGTTGTTATTCTCAGACTCTTATGGCTAGGAGAACGAAGAGAAATTTATTCAAATTTCTTGATGACCAACCGAAATAGCGAAATTCTCATGATGTCCTTTCGAGGTCATCTAGCAACTATTGTAACCATTCCCTTTTAATTTTTGAAAATGGTCGAATTTTGGCACATCGTAAGTGGTCACTCGTATACTCAGCAATTCTGCTCGTGATGGTCCACGTCATATCGATCAACATTCGAATTTCAAACTGTAATATCTAATCCTTTAATCGTTTCACAGCAATGTTTTTCCCTTATCTCAAAATACATTTATCAACATATTACTCAATATATGAAATTCAAAATGAGGCTCTCTTTTAACTACACAACCACAAAAATGCTAATAAATCTACTTTCTACTGCAAATAAAATAAGTCAGTGGTTTTATTGTTTTGCTAATATGACAAGTCATGTATAGAGTAGACTGAAAGAAATTTAGGGTGTTATTGTACAATGTATTGTCTTAGTCCAAAACCAACCCAGTTGGGTGAAACTTCGCCTATAAATACGCGGCTAAAATCGCGGCGACTTTCCAGGACAAACGCGTTTTTTTTGTCGCCCATAAAGTCGCCCATTTATTCGCCTATATAATATCGCGTATGCGCAGTCGCGTTTCATTTAAACAGCGACTGCGCTTATTGTACGCTCATAAAATCGCATATGCGCGTCGCGTTTCATTTGAATAGCGACTGCGCATATAATGTCGCCTATTTTATCGCGGTGCGTATTTTCATGCGATTTCTTTTGCTGTGTGAAATTATAATTTTTTTTGTTTTGTATCACGGCGGGTTATTGGGTAAAATTGCACACGTTTTTCAATAAATTTTCTATCATTATTTCGCTCATTATATCACATTACTTCCAGTAATGAATTAAAAATTATCAGTGAAATGATAATTATAATGAACGAAATCATAATCTAGAATTCATATTAAAAAAAATAAATGCGGGTGAATTTTTATGATATAATAAATTATTATTTTAAATATTCAAAACCATTAAAAAAGAAGAATATTTATTTTTAAATTAAAACTTCAACAAAAATATTTACATAATAATATATCGGTATTTATTAAAATTTTTCGAATGGTAATGTGGTATCTGAAACAAAAATGAAAAAAAAAGCAAGAAAAATCAAAAAAAATGATGAAAGAAATCGATAAATTAACCTTAATATGTATAGGTACCAGCAACGGCCGTGCTTTCGTTTCTTTTGTAGGAAAGTTTTCATTTTCACCTTCTTCTTCGTTGTCTATTTAGAAAATTAGAGTTGTTGAATTCCAAGTTGTAATTTCTGACCAATACATAAATTAAACTTAATCTACATACTTGCAGCGGCTGTGCTTCGTTTCTTTCTGCACCTTCTTCCTCGGTACCTATTTAAAAACAGATAGATGTAGGTAAAGAATCATTAACGATGAGCATATTATATGAATGAAAAAATTATACTCCATGTGATGATTCGGAAAATAAGTACTTAGATTTTGTATCCAAATTATTGGTACCTACTCATTTTCCAAAGCAAACACTCGTGAATTAAATGCTGCTGCATAGTTACTTATTTACCCTGCAAATTTATGAGCATAATCGAAAATGAAAGTAGGTGAGTGCAAAGCACCAGTAGTAATCAAGTTCAGATAAGTAGAAAAAATTCATATATATTTTTTTTCAAAATTGATGCAGCCTTTGATAAATAATTACAAAATAGGCCAAAACATATGAAAAAATGTCATTTCTTCCTCCTTTGCACCCTATCCTTCCATATATTTACTCATAATAAAATCAAAATTAAGATTCTAAAAATACATCAGTAAGGCAACAGTTTCAAAAATGAAAAATTTAGTTGAACCCACGTTTTTAATTTTATTTTTAAACAGTTTTACGTATTTTTATACAACTATGTAGCAGCGGTTTCCTCCTTTCTTTTTTTAATATGATGCACACATACCTGCTCAATCTCCAGCATTACTCTAGCTTTCTTTTTTGTGTAAAAAACACTCTTGTCACTCTTTCCCCATCAAAATAATATTCCGTACAATCTGATCTATATGATTACATAAACCATGCAGATTTACGTATATATGTAGATTAATAAATACACTGTGTCTAACTGATTTTAACACCCTTAAGCGCCAAATTCTCTTCATCTACAAAAAAGTATTCATTATTTCATTTCTTTTCATATCTTTTTAAATAATTGTTTCTCTATGATTTCAATCCATAACGGACAAGATTATGAATGTTTTTAAGCTTTCAATATTTCATTCCAGTTAATTTTGCAACATTGATTTTGGAAGAAAGAATTTAATCAATCAAATCACCAGTAAAAAATTATTTAGATCATAAAATTTGAGTTACCCAAATTTTAAATAATTCATTATACCATAATGAAATCAAACAAAATTAAATAGTAAGTTGATTTTTTTTTACTGAAAGGGAATTTTGCGCGAGTGTGTTAAAATCAGTTAAACACAGTGTATAGGACTAAAAATAAAAAAAAAAAATAAAAAAATGAATAAATAAATAAACCAATAAATAAATAAGAATTACTTACGGTTTTTTTGACATTGTTGGCAAATTTTGAACTCACGCACTTATGAAACAACAAAATGGACAAATAACAAAATAGGTAGAACTACATATCAACGCAACGAAACGCAGAACGAGGGAATAGCCATTATACCTTAGTACGTAGACGAGGAAACGAAACTGAGGGGTTTGTATTCAAACCTACGCGGGGATCTTAAAATTCTTATGACAAAGATGAATAGGCGAATTTATAGGCGTAATTTACAATGTCGCGCGTAACGGATTTTTGTAAAGCGACATTATGAGCGAATTTTTAATCGCTCTAACGCGCGACTTTTTATTATGCTAGTAATATCGCCTAGTCGCGCGTTAACGCGACTTTATAAGCGATTTTATAGACGCTAGTCCTAGAAAATCGCTGTTTAAACGCGACTTTGAAGCGCGTATAGGCGAAGTTTCACCCAACTGGGAATAAGCTAGAGCTCTTTTCACTGGGATAAAATGTTACATGGGAAGATTGGAAGATTTTAATATTCTAATGATAATATCGAAATTATGTTATTAATTTAATTTCAACAGGTAGGCCAAGAAAACCATGAATTTCTTACGATCTGCTCCTTATGCAGTTTATCATGTCATTGACAAAGCAATAAAATTGGTTTTATGGTTAAACTTTAGATAGTCACTTCAAAATTATGAAGGTCTTGTGGCATAAGCAGATTGAAAAACAAATGTTTTTTTTTCAAAATATGCCCATTAAAACGATTACTGATATTTTTAAATTTAAAAATTCTTAAATTTGGCAATTTCTAAATTCTCATAAAAACACTATAAATAGTAAGAAATTGCATGTTCAATAAATCCACTCATTGCGTGTAATATTTATTTTCTTGAACGATTTGATTTAGTTTTTCAAAAACCTATTTGAATAAAAATTAATTTTTTTTAGTAATTATTTCATACAAAATATAAGCTTAAAATAAAATCAAAATACTGGCAAATAATTACATACACGATTTTTCATTTGTTATAAATATGGAATAAGAGGTTTGGGAGACAAAGCCACTAGATGAAGTTGGTAGAACAGAATGATACTTCCAATTCATTGTTAATTTAGATGAATGAATTTGTTGAAATTCACAAGTAAGATATATTTGCCAAGCTACCGATACAGCTATGTTAACGACGTCAATATCAGCAACTAACGATGGCATACAGAAAACAACTAACGACTGTAACTTTACTATCAACAAATTTTCATTTTTTGCTAGACCAACAAATTTCAACTTATCAACACAAATAATAAGGAACGTGTACGTTATACAGACGATACCATTATCGAAGATAGAAATACAAAAAAATTCACACAAAACGATGAAACATTTTGAAACTCATTAAACATCGAAAGGAGTAGTTAAGACATATAACTTCATTTTACTACATTAACAATCCCTCCAAAGATTCGACAAAGTGGTCAACACTTTCGCAGAACGCGTTCGTTAGAAACTTGAAGCGAAACTTCCAACACAATGAAGAACCAGGTAATCACCAGGGTGAAAGAAGGAAAAGTAGTAGGCGTAAAAGAAATATCAAAATTCTCCGGCGCCGAATATTTAGCTTTCTATGGAATACCATACGCTGAACCACCGATTGACAATCTCAGATTCAGAGTAAGCCGCGAGATTCACACATTACACCTTTACAAAACCTATCGAGTAAGCAGCTTTATAGTGCTTTATTACTCCCTATAGGATCCGGTTAAAATAAAACCATGGAATGGCACGCGTAACGCTACCACTCCAAAAGGCGGCTGTATTCAATTCTCGTTATTTGATTATCAATTTCGCGGCTCCGAAGACTGCTTATATGTGAATATCTACACGCCATCGGTGAGGCGGATTATTTTTATCAGTTTTATAAGAAATGTAGGGTTATACCATTATAATGATAACGCAGCTTTTCTGTAGCTACCTTCTAAAAATACGCCTAACGAACCATTGAAAGCAGTTATCGTGAATATCCATCCGGGCGGACACTTTTGGGGCTCACCGGATCCAGCCCTTCACGGCTCTCCAAATTTTATTATGCATCACGACGTAGTGTACGTTTGCATTGGATATAGATTACACATACTCGGTAAACATTTTGTACGACTTTCTACTAAACATTGGTTTATCACATTCTACGCTCGAGATAGTCCTACACTCTTTCCTTTCAATATATATATATAGGATTTCTACATCTAAACATGGAAGAATGTTCGGGAAATCAAGCGGTGAAAGATATCATAATGGCTTTCGAATGGATTAAAAATAACATAGAACGTTTTAACGGTGACCCTGACAATATAACTGTCATAGGAGCCAGTAGCTCGTCCATACTGATTCACCTTCTATTATTACATCATGGGGAGAAAAGTAATACGGGTTCTAAAAAAGGGGAGAGGAGAAATGACTGGTGCACGCCGTACCACTAAAGCTCATCAATCCTTTTCTTCGCAGAATTATTCCACAAAGCTGTAATGGAAGGTCTACACATATTTAACTGCTTAACCTACATTCCAAAAGAGCCGCTTAAACTGGCTTTTGAATTCGGACAACTAGTTGGCTTCCAAGGAAACAATCCGAAAAAATTGCTGGCTCATCTCAAAAGTATACCGGCTGACTTGCTGGTGCCAAGAGTCAGAGAGTTTTATCACAAACATAATATGGTAACAACTACATCATTTGCTTATTTTTCGCGTACGCGTATCATGTCATATTCTACGATGTTATTTTATATTGTTGTAGGATATCGCCAAAATATACCCTACACCTGGCTTCATGCCTGAAGAAGAAGAAGGACAAAGTACTCGTGAAGCCATCAAAACCATGGCCAAGATACCACTGTTATATGGAGTATGCGAAAGAGAAGCAGTTTTTGGATTTTTGGGTGAGCTTCATGTAATAGAGTAATTGGGTGCGACTGATACATTGGACTTTGACACTTTCACACTTCTTTTGTTTTCTAGAGCAACATCGAAAAAAGACCGAAGAGCATTTTAAAAACTCCATTCGTCAAAATAAGTATGGATGGGCTCACAATTTGGATGATGCTACTTTGGATTTGATATTTGAAGAAGTCGAAGCATTTTACTCCAAAGGAGATCCTCAGATATATAATTCGTTACTCACCAAAATTGATGTCAGTATGCTATATACGCGATCTACAGCTATAGATTCGTAGATCACATTAATCTATGGTCACACACAGCCAAGTGCCTCATTTAACATTACACATTTCATTTCAGATACTAAGCGACGCAGGCTTATCCGACGTCTACCTCAGCCTTTTGGATGTAATATCGGCTGAACTTCCCTCTTCAGTTTTTGTATACAAATTTCAATACGACAGTGAGCTAAACGCCGTAAAAAATCAACGCGGAATAAAAGACATGCTTCCCATGCACGTTGAAGGCGAGTAAAAGTGAATTCATTTCTTTGAGGGCAGCGTTCCTCAAAATGAAAATAACAAACATCTTCATTGTTAATACAGTGGTTACTGCCAAATGCGATTAATTTGTATTAAAATGTCCGCATTTCCAATCACACAGGTACATTCCATTGTGACGATTATTGTTATTGGGCTTACAGGGATAATCCTAAATCAGAGGCGACTATACGTATGGTACACACATATACCAAACTTATCACCACCTTCGCTAAGACCGGGTATGATATAACTTACAGCCGTATTCGTTATTATCATTTAAAAAATAGTACCTGATAAGAACATGCTGACTCACAGAAACCCAAACTACGAAGGTACTGCTGTCAAATGGGAGCCTACGAATCCTGAACGTCCGTGTTATCTTAGTTTAACGGATCCGCTAAAATTAGTCGAAGGAAAACTGAATGGCGAAAGGACAGAATTTTGGGAGTATTTGGTGCAAAAATATAAGCGTGATGAAACTGACTAATGTTGGGCCTATTGTTTATCATATGATGTAGCAATTCAGTATTCACCTGGTTTATTAAACTAATCATTCGAAAAATATATAGATCCTATGTACTTTTCTGATTTGCAGAACATTACATACCACTTATAGGTTATTATATTCTATTTTCCTCCTTCATGTAGTTAATTTCCATCAGAATGTCGACAAATTGAAGGCCTACAATATTGCATGTGTGACGCATTCATTTGTTCACATGTGGCTCTAATCATCGAGTAAGATAAGCACGAGTAATTAACTAATTTTGAATAATGCTTCCAAGGTAGGGAATTCGCTTGAATTGTAATGGAACAATATGCGAGTATTTCTGAGAAAAGACATTGTCACCTTATGATAAAATACAATGAAATTATGAAATTTGAATTTTTTGCTTTTTTATCAGTACCTATACAGTACCTGTACAATGTGTCGGAGGCACTCTATTTTGTGTAAAACTCCTCATGGTCTCTCTTTAACCTATACTAATGATCTCACAAAATGAGTGTGAATTCAGTATTTTGTATGAAAAATAGATAAAACATTCAGAAAAACTTTCAGCGTATTTCTTTTTTAACTAAGACTCGTATGTGCAAAATACTTCAATAAATGTAAGAGAAATCACTCATCACAAGATTCTTCACACACGAGTTCAACTGATCTTTCTTCTTTTTTCTGTTAAATGCATATTTCTTCAAAAATTTTATTAAACTTTTTGATATCCGCTAAAAATTTATTTTTTTGTCACAATTTTTGAATAATCTGTTCTAAAAGCACGAGAATTTGTTTTTTGAAGAATTTATTGAAAGAAAACAATTTCTATTGTAGCATATTTTAAAGGTTAGATTAACTGTATCAAATTTAATTCTTACTTATGCTTTATGGCATGTTGGTGGCCAAATCAAACCCACAAAGATCAAAGTTTGTAACGTATAACAGATATTATACCATGTGCGATCGAATGAAAAATTTCAACTTTATTTTTTATACTGCATTGCTTACTGATGACATCAATATGAGCAACTGCGGGGTGATATCAAAAGCTAATAGTGATCAATCTTAATGATCACTGATAAAATTTCGTTCATCGATCTTACACCTCAAAAGCAATAAATTCACGTGAACATATAGCTACTCATGTTGACGTCACTTAGTACCAAATATTTCCAATTGTCATTGATCATTGTTCTCAGATTCTTATGGCTAGGAAAACGAAAAGAAAACCATTCAAATTTCTTGGTGATCAGCCAAAATGATTTAATCTGTTATAGGTCAATAAACTTTGCACGGAGATCTACTTCCAATATCAATAAATACTAGACAGCTAAGCCAAAGCTAGATGAGTGTGCGTAACAATTTACGACTTTACCTTAGCATATGTAAAAGTCTTTTATTGAAATTTATTGCTTCTTGATACCTTTATATAGCTACTATTGAAAACAATTTTATGACATTACCACCATGGAACCATACCAGTCTGTTGTCTAGTCTATATTTCCACTTTTTCCCTCTTTTTTTTTTTTTTTTTTTTTTTTTGAGAAAAATCTCCCATTTTCTGAATATTACTTGCTGGAAATTAATTTTCATTAGCGATTAGCGATATCAATTACCCCAGCTTCATAACTATACGACCATATAAATTTCATGTTCTTTTCAAGAACATTCCGTCTAGAGAATTTTCAAATCTTAAAAAAAAAATTAGTCATAGTGTTCTCACTCACAATACCCTCAGGTATGACCCTCCATAGCACAACTCCACACTAAGAAGCTTAATAACTTTTTCCCCTGTTAGAGAGGTTGCGTAACAGAATTCTAACAATTGAAATTCAACCAGCATTTTCATTATCAGAATAAGTATGCAAATAGCATTTCCAGAAGATAAAAACGAGTTTAAATGATTCATCAGGATTGGAAAATAAGCATACAAAGACACAATTTCTAGCTAACGAAAATTTAGGTAAAAGGCAGATGAAACAAACATCACTTGAGAGATTTCTACGCGTAGCAAAATTAGCCCTAATAAGTTCCTTGTAAGCCTAATTACAACAAATTGAAATAGTTCTTGTTGAACTCGTCATAGCATGTTGATTAAAAATGTTAGTGCCAACTGCAAAGAATTTTCTTCGCCTAAATTTGTTGAATCTTGATGGAAAAATGAAGATGAATAACCATTATGATGAAACTGGAATCTCCGATGTTACTTCACATCGGCAATTAAAAGGTATGGTTTAATCATTCGTAAAGAATATTACCTCAGCCACATCTGAATGTAGAGGATTCAGAAAATACAACAAGATACTGTAGAAATAAGAAATAATTAAAATAGAAAATTCAATGATCAATGTGAGTGGGTCAAATAAGTATTCTCATTTTTATCTGCAATGATCGCATTCTCTATAAACATGGCATTCCGTTGATCTGAATAACGACTAGTCTTTATTTTTCTTCATCATAATAAAACCCACTACAATCAATTTTCACAATAATTGCACGCAGAGTAAGCCCATTTAATGAGGTACAAGAATGACTCGAACATAAAATATTAAGACTCTATTTCGGGATTTTTATTAAAAAATAGAAAATCCAACAAAAATACTTTTAAAAAGCAGAATAGGTAAAAAAAATTCTTTATTCGTAACAAAAAATTGACACGCAAAACGACCATTCTGCTTAATTAATTAAATGTAGTTTCAATATTATAATTCCAATTTCTAACACCAACTGCAAATAAAAAAGTTGAACATTTACCAGATGATTACAAATGGTCTGAAACGCAAAAATTTGAAGACCCTACCCTCCCCCAACCTTCCCTTCCTAAAATCAGGTAGACTGTAACAGCTGTCGTTTTTGGGTAAAAACTCAGCTAAAAAGAAGTCAAATGCAACGCGAAGCGTACATCAGTAACCTTCCAAAACCTGTGGTTATGTTTAAAGTTCAGAACTACAAAACTTTCCTATTAAAATTCACTACGTTAAAAAATATGTACATCCCCTCTCTCCTCCTTCACTACGGTGACGCATACAATAACGAATGAGTAAAACAAACGTGGAAGTGCCAATAATCCACACCAAAAACCTCGAAGGCTCAAGGTTTTTGTATTACTGGTAACATAAAGGTAAGGGTATTCATGCGGGCTTATGTGAAACGTTTTATCAAATGAATAGTTCATTTCAAAAGTGTGAGAAAGTCAACAAATTTTAATCGCTTGGCAGAACATCTGTCGATTACAAAGTGGCTACGATTAAATTGTGGTATCAAAATGAGCAACACGGTGATTGTAGATTTACCAAAAGGTAAGATACGTGGTGTGATCGAGCAATCTAGATTTACCCACACCAAGTACTATACATTTTATGGTATACCATACGGGCAACCACCGATCAACGATTTACGTTTCAAGGTAAACTTTTCTCAGGTGAAAATTTAACAGATTACTTCACATAGGTTGCTAAATCACCACTTATTTAGGATCCGGTTGAAGTGAAACATTGGAAATCTATTCGTGATGGTACGAAACCACGAGGAGGAGCTCTTCAATTTTCCATGAAATATTACCGTTTTTGTGGCTCCGAGGATTGTTTATACGTTAACGTTCACACACTCAAAGTAAATACCTCTCTTTAACTTGTATCAACAATATGAAATAAATTTTATTTTCGAACTTCAACGTTCGGCTAGTTGCCGAGCCAAGAGGAGCCTTTGAGACCAATAATCGTTCTAATTCATCCTGGAGGATATACGTGGGGATCACCGGATCCGGATCATAATGGATCTCCTGATTACTTCATGCATCACGACATCGTTTACGTCACTATTGGTTATAGATTGGGTGCACTAGGTGACTATCTAAACATACTTACTATAAGGACGGCCAATTTATAGAATTTTTATTACGTTTCTGTTGTTTATAACTCATTTCCTGAAATGTGATTTAACTTCAAAAATCTTTTTTTTTTTTTTTTAATTTTGCTTTCTGCCAAAAAAAATGTTTCAACAGCTAAATGGAATTTTTATGATTAAAAATAACGAAAGAACATCCTTTTAAAATCCTGCATGCAAATTTAAATAAAATCCCATAAATTACACTTTTTTGATTCGTTCAAAAACCCAGAAAGAAGCTATCATAAACAAAAATGTTCCACGTTGACGCCAATGTAGCATAGAGAACTGGATAGGGTGAACGCACAACACCTGTTTTTCGGTCCTATTTTATTTCGGAGCCTATTGTAAATTTGCCAACATATTATCTAGGCGTAAATACGTACATATCTTATCATACCTCACCTTGATGTAATAAATGGAAAATTCCGATGGTAGTCTCGTTAGATTTCGTTTATTTTAGCTTTTTTTTTTTTTTAGTTAAATCATAGTTGCGCCAAAAAGATGTATCAATTTTTGAGTTATTTCCAGGAGATCGGGGCCCATGAGTTTGTTTCGTTTTTTTTTCAATTTTATCATGCTCGTATTTCAATATCATTAACTTCAACTCGTAAAATCGAACCACACAAAGCGCATATTTTACGTTTTCCATCCCAATTATTTTGCAACTATTGCAGATCGTGAAAAAAACTTCAACAATTGGAATAAAGAGAAAATCATTTCCCAGTAGCAAGCTCAACAAAGAAAAAAGATCTGATTAAAAATGACCCGTACATAATTTTATTTCACGGATTTGGTGTTGATATCAAAACTCCATAGATACTGATTTTCCGGTATAGGTTTCCTGAATTTAGGATTACAAGACTGTTCCGGTAATCAAGGCTTGAAAGATATTATCATGGCTCTACAGTGGATACACAATAACATTCATTTCTTTAATGGAGATGCAACTAATATCACCTTAATTGGTAGTAGCAGTGCAGGAACAATAATAAATCTTCTAATGCTATCACCGGCAGTTAAAGGTAAATACCACATTAGATATATCCCTTACAGTTGACTCTTCATGAAAAAAGGACTTGATCAAATTTGATAAGATTTCATCAACTTTCATTAAAAAAAATCTACTATTATAATGAAATTTGATCGAAAAGATGATCAGACATATGTAATTTGATCCAAAAGACGGCCAGGTATAATTTAATCAAACCTGATCTGATCTGATCTGATCAGATTTGATAAAGTTTGAGAAAATTTTGCTGATCGAATTTGATTTGATCAAATTATGTCTGGTCATCTCTTTGATGAATTTTGATCAAATCCTATTATCTCAGTTAGTGGAATTTTAAGTGTAATGAATTATTTACAGGTTTATTTCACAAAGCCGTTATGTCGTGCGGTTACCCATTCAATCCGATAGCTTTAGAATCGGATGATGGCGCGTTAAAAAACGCCATCGACTTCGGAAAAGTACTAGGTTATCAAAGCAAATCGCGAAAGGACTTTTACAATATTTTAAATCGATACCTGCCGCAATTCTACAGAATCATTTCAATGATTACAACAGAAAAGCATTAAAAGTAAATTTTTGCATTTACGTGGTAAATTCACGTTACTTTCGTTGAATGCGAATTATGTTGCAGGATGCCGTGGTATCCTTTCCTTTGGGCGCATTTGGACCATCCATTGATAAAGGTAAGAACGCCGTGTTACCAGTGTCGCCAAGGAAACTGATACCTACTATGGAACGTATACCTGTCATGTTTGGGATTTGCGAGCATGAGGGTGTCATGGGATTCACGAGTGAGTAGTGCTTGACAATATCTATTTTGTGAAATAGTACGAAGGGGGGGGGGGGTGGACCTAGGAATTTCGAGCATATCTCAAAATTTTCAAGTATCCTTCCCCTATTACTGACAAAAATTTAAAAAACGTAAGCAGCCATGCCGCATTACTGGAGCTGAGTTTTTAACTGGAGCTTGTTTTGATTTACTAATAACCTTGCTTAACCATTCATGACTACAGGCCACACACCAATACCAAGTCTGAAAACCCCTACCCTATCCTTTCTAAAAACACTTAAGAAGTTGAATTTGGCACAAATGTAGTATTTCTTGCCATAAAATAATCATGCGAAACACATATTTCTCAAATATACTTTTGAGGTGCTCAAATTATCTTGAAATCTTGATAATCCGCCATTTTGGATCCATTTTGACTCAAATTTAAGTGGTTATATTCTGGTCACAAACTAATCCTACACATAAAGTTTGACCATTCTAGGCCGATTTGGTGATGAGATATGGAAGATTCATGAAATTTCCTGCAGTAATTTCCCCTCCAAAAGCCGTTTTTTGCTCTAACTCCCCTAAATCAAAATACATTTGTCACTTGGGCTCATTTTATCATATGACACAGCAATAAAAAATTTTCGACCCCTCCTGTACCCCACCACTATTTTAGGTTGATAACCCCGTCTTCCCCCCTCCAACATCATGTATGGAAGTGAATTCGGGATATAGTATACAACTTATCCCCAATAACCATATGAATTCATATTAATTACATTTTTTCCAACTTGAGGCTCCTCAAGCTCTACTCAAAATTTTGATAATCCGCCATTTTGAATCCATTTTGATCCAAATTCAAGAGGTCATATTGTGGTCACCAACTAACCTCACACACAAAATTTGATCTCTTTAACTTGATTTGGTGGGGAGATATGGAAGATTCAAGAAATTTCATGACTCAAAACTTCCTCAAAAAGCCGTTTTTTGATCTAACTCCTCTCAATATGCACTTAAGAAGCTGAAATTTGGATATGTTAGTATCCGTGACTCACTCTTTCATATGAGATCAAAAACGAAAAATTTGAGCTATTTGCCTCTTCTCCAGCCCCCCTCAAAATTTGAGTGATCCGCCATTTTGAAATTTATCGAAAAAACAAAAAAAGTATTTTTGCGTATTTGCAAGAAGAGTTCTTCACCGAATTTTGAGCGAATTTTATCCACACCCGCCTGCGCAAGGTGAGTGAACAACAAAAACACAATTTTCTCAAAAACAGGTTTTGCTAACTCTCCTCAAAATGCACTTAAGAAGCTGAAATTTAAATATGTTGGTGTCCGTGACTCACTCTTTCATATGAGATCAAGAACGAAAAATTTGAGCTATTTGCCTCTTCTCCAGCCCCCCTCAAAACTTGAGTGATACGCCATTTTGAAATTTTTCGAAAAAACAAAAAAAAAACTTCTGCGCATTTTCAAGAAGAGTTCCTCCCCAAATTTTGAGCGAATTTTATGAATACTCGCCGGCGCTACGCGTGGGAGAAAAAAATATATATATACCAAAAAGTTGGACATTTGCCAGATGATTACAAATGGTCTGAAACGCAAAGATTTGAAGACCCCACCCTCCCCCGACCTTCCCTTCACAAATCAGGTAGGTTGTAATAGCTATCGTTTCGTTAAAAACTCAGCTAAAAAGGCAATTGAAAATACTTTATAATAATAGTAAAAAAAAGTATCGAACAAACTTAAAAAAACAACGAACGTAATAGTATTAGGTAACAATGAAAGAAAATTATTCAACTTATACTTAGATATAATGTAGGTATAAAAATTCACACATTCATTTTTTTGGAAGTAGGTAACGTATAGAATAACTTAAGAAAAGTAACGCGTAAATATATGAAAATTCATACTATCAAGTCTTCATGAAAGTAATAAGGTATACGATAAAGATAATGGAAAAAAATTAACGCGACAGTCTTTCTATTTCCATTTGTAATCGTGCTTACTGTTGAACGTTGGTGCATTAATGCTTGAATTTCTTCAAGCAATGTTTTTTCTGCGTGTTTGGAAGGATTTGTACGTTTGATATCTTCTTCATCACCACCAACGAAGTAAATTTGTAAGAATGTTTCAGTCTCATTTTTCATAGGTAGTAAACTACCATTCTGATGGTAATGTTGTCCTTGAATTTTAAAAGTGGACATATAACCTCCTCCAGTTTCATTGCAACTGACAGAAGTCATGGCAAACACGCTATTGTAAGATCGAATATAGCCCAAAAACTGCGATGTCTTCATAGCCATACAATAAACCTGTGAATAATTTTGGTAACTGCGGCAAAGGAGCGATATCGACTTGGCCTTTTAGGCAACAAATGGTATCAGTCTCATCATTCCATTTCTTTGCATTACAATAAGTACAAATGCGAGAATAAGCTCCAATATTACTTTTCGGTACTAAATTTCTAAGCGGTGGATAAATAAATGCTGCTTGAACTTCTTTAGCTTGGGAAAGACCGAATTCTATAGAAGTATTCAAAACATTGGTATCTGTAGAAACACTTGCGAGACCTGCTAGATGTAAACGTTTCATTGATTTCACTTTTGATGTACATCGAACAATATTCCATTTTCTTCGTGAAGGTATGTTTTAAACCGTGATAAAAACAGAAAAGCACAGCGTAATAAAAGACAAAAATAGCCAATAACCACGTATTTTCATTAATTCTTTCCAAGTTTCCACTCCTTTAAAAATTTTATTATACCTCTTCAAGCGGTATAAAAAAATTTCTCATTTTTTTCAAATTTAATTATATTATTATTAATTATAAAAAACTATTATTATTAATAATTATGTAGTGTGTATGAGAACTCCGAATTAGAATTTGATGAAACACATCACAAATCGTTTATTTAAAAACTTTACACAATTAAACTTTTCATTAAAAAAACATTCTGAGAAGTTAAAGTTATGAGTGGAGACTGTGGTGCCTTACGCCCCCCGTTCCCCAGAGGGGACTTTCGCGCTATCTTAGCCCGACATCTCTTCTGCGTCAAATCTCGAATCAAAAAATTATAACACTCGCTTTATACGGCATGCAGGGAACTGATTTCCGATGCATGGAGGACAAGCGTTAACCTAGTCGTCCACACAAACGAAAAAACCCATACTCCCACTAATAGCGACGACAATAACGCTGCAATTATAAAACAATAATGTTTAATTATAAAACAATAGCATGTAAAAATTGCACTGATTTCACTGAAAATAGGAAATACCACGCTGCGCAAGTGTTGGGCAGACGAAAACGCGAGAATGAGTGAGAGTAATGGTGAATAATATTACATTCCAGTTGGATCACTGTGGCAACACTGAACAAACGCGTTCAGGACGCGGAACAAACGAAAACACAATACCTCGTCTCTCCGATCAAATTACCCCGCCGCAACGTCTATATAACGATTTTTGCAACTTTGAAGCTCGATTGCGGCGAAAGTGATTGAGCTTTCAAAGCGAAACTTCGTAAGAACCATCTTCGTGCAAGTACAAATGTACTGTAAAATTTTTATCGCAATCGGTTCGCTAGAAGAAGCGTGATGCGACCATAAAAAACGACGCTATACAGGGTGTTCCGGGAATGTCCAGTCAAACTTTACCATTAAGTAGTATGTGATGAAGTGAGTAAAATATCTTATGTACATATATAGCCTATCGTAAAAATTGCAGGCGCTGACACGAGATGAAGTTAATATATGTATTTTTCATTCACGCAGAGCTGCGACGGGTATTGATGAAAATCGCACAAAATTTGTGAGATATTTTTCTTAAAAATGCGAAAAACAAAATTTATTGTTTTTTTGATACACCTCAAGATGGCAGATCACTCAAATTTTGAGGGAAGAAAGGATGAATAGCTCATTTTTTTTTGTTTTCGATTTCATATGAAAGAGTGAGTTACGGATACCAACATATGGTAATTTCAACTTTTTATATTCATTTGGAAGGATGTTGGAGTAATGAACAACTTTTTGAGAATGTTTTGAGTCGTATTTCTTGAATCCTCCATATATCATCACCAAATCAACCTAAAAAGGTCAGACTTTGTGTATGGACTTGATGATCAAAATATGACCCCTTGGATTAGGTTCAAAATTAATCCAAAATGGCGGATTATCAAAATTTGAGTAGAGTTTGAGGAGCCTCAGATTAGTAAAAATGCAATTAATATGAACTCATGTGATTATGGGGGGACAAGAATTATACCATATACCCGATTAACCTCATACATGATGTTGGAGGGGAGAAGGAGGGATTATCGACCTCAAAATGTGTTTAGGGTACATGAGTGATCGAAATTTCTCTACTGTGGTGTCATATGACAATATAAGTTCAAGTGAATTTGGAGGGAAATCACCATAAAAAATGTTTTTTGAGGGGAAATTACTGCTGGAAATTTGACGTACTACATTTGTTCGAAGTTTAATTTCTTATGTTGTTTTGGAAGGGATAGAGTTGGGATTTTTAAACTTGGTATTAAGTGTAGCCTGTGGACACAAAGTGGTTAACAACGTTATTTGGAAACCTGAGCAAGCTCCAATTAAAAACTCAGCTCCAGTAATGTTGCATGGCTGCTTACGTTAATATTTTTCGTTCATTTTTAAAAAAAACTAAAATTGCTAATCTTGAGAAAAATTAAGAAATTTGTGCAGACCTAAATTTTTAAAAAATGAGTGACTAAATTTTTTTTTAGTTTTTGAAAGGCTAAATATGACTTGGGAATGTGGAAAAAATTTTAATCGCTTGAAAGTTCGTTTTGTTTTTGCTTTGTTTTTTTTTTGTTTTTTTTTTTTTTTGAAAATTATAAAATTTTAAAACTTTGACTTCATTTTGGTGATATTTAAAAATTGAGTTGAGAAGATAAAGTTTCTATGACGTCATTAGTAACTATCGTGACCTCGTGGTCTATGCTATTGCCTACTTTTCAACATTGAAGAGAATATACAGCCCTGTGCATTTACCTATACCACGTATCCAAGTGATTCGGGTACAATCAACACAAAAATCTCAGTTTGTTGATAATGTAAAAAATTAAGCAACAGCTTCTAAATCAGGAATTATTTTTAAAATTACGTTAATGAATTTTAAGGCTGATAAACTTATTTCAGCTGGATTACAATTTCTTTGCATTTGAAAAAATCAATTTTAAATTATTTGAAAAGAGATTTTTTCGCTGATTGTACCCGAATCACTCGGACGCACGGTATACCACAGGTAGTCATACTAACGAAACAAATGGATGCCCGAACGAAGCACAAATGAATGACATTATTTTTGTTTCAAAATTACGCAAAGTGGGAGCATTTTTGCAGCTCCTTTCAAAACTGGTGAGTGAATAAACGAAATCAGTGCGTACACGAACGTGCACATTGAAAGTGTATTTTTTCAACCTCCCGTCAGTTATCTTCAAACTCATGATGAAGAAGATGTGCAGAAACAAAATAGGTGCGTGCGCGAAACCAACTGGAAAATACACTACTTTCTAGAAATGAAATATTTTTGTGGTGAATATTGAGCCAGTTTTACGAAAACTATGAAAACATTTTATAAGGAACATGATGTATTTTACATAGAGCTGAAGAAGGACTAGAGAGGCTGAGCTTCAACAGTAAAAGCCCCTTCCAGAACTTGGTTAGCCTAATCTGGAATAACAGGCCAGTCACAGGTTTGTGATGAGAATGGGTAATGTTTCATTATTAAAAACTTTTTAAAACAAATTGTGGATCATACTCACAAAAACTAGAAGAATTGTGAAGATTGAAATTAATGCAACCCTATTTTCCATTAAAGATGAGGATAGGCTGCTTTTTGTGCCAATAAAAAAAAAATGCGTTTATCGCCCCATCAGAGTTGAAGATTGGCAACTTTTCGGGCATACGAACACGAAAAGTTGTCTAACATATAATCGAAGGCGCGATTACGTAAAGTGACACGCTTCGCATATAAATAAACTAATACAGGAAATAATTCCGGAAAATGTGGGAGATTTGTTCTTCGTATACAGTGAAAGTGGAATGAAAGTCAATTTCAGAAGTTTTGAAATTTCCAACAAAGAAATTCCTAATGAAGAAAATTGTCGAGCTGAAAACGGTAAGAAAAAGTTCCATTAATTCGATCAAGCGGACACAGCGTTTCGAAACGAACGACCGATGGACCAAAAAAGGGACTACTTCGATGGAAAGTTTAGGACAGAGGAGTAAAACAAGATTGATTTTTATCGCGGGTAATTTAACGAATAGACCGAGGCTCGTACATCACATACGCATTTGGCGAAGTAATTTATATTCTCGCTTTAATATAAGGGTAATATAACCTCTTCGAAAGCACCAGGTGCGCGGTTCAACCAGACGTTTCGGAGTTTTAAGTCTAATCCGGCGTTATGGGCGGCACGGTAAATGAACGAAGGTGATATGTAAAAGCCATCCGAGTAGCTGTCGCCTGATTGACGCGTACACCACTTACAAAGTGGAAGGAATATATTTCTCGTTTGCGGAAATATTACGATACGGCGAGCTTTACCTGCGTCGATATTCGATACGCGAGTGGCGAATTAATGGCGATTGCTCGGAACGTGATTACGCCGGCGATACTCGGTAACGAAGAATTATGCGTCCCGTGGTCGCTGCAAAAATATACGCGAAAGTTGGCGCTTACTAAGCGCTATATTCTAATGGCTCATAAAGGTATGATAAAAAATAGAAACAGGAAGAAGTTAATGGTAAAATATGTCGTATTTAATTTTTCGCCGCTGCCAAACGTACGGTAAAGGAGAATTGGCGCGTATTAAAAACTTTTCTCGGTGGTAACGATTCGACGACGTATTAAGACGTCGTGTCGGTGCAAAACGTCGGCGACGTAGCAGCGAAAACATTACCGATGAAACATTTGTATTTTACGATTGTTTAATGAACATTTTCGTTGTATTCGAAACAAAAGTTTGTAGCGCTTGTAAACGAGTTACGAATAATGCGAAGCTTTTATAGTAATAACGTTTAACTATTAGGATGCTCGTGGAAGTTTTTCCTTTTGCTTTTTTGCCTCTCTGGTACTCGTTGTACGGTGCGTTTTGATTTATAGCGATATCACGTTTTATTTTTTGAAATCTTTCTTTCCAATTTCGATATGGCAGATCGCGCAGTTGAATTTTAACGAAGGCGCAATTATTGAATTACTGTGCTGATGCGACATTTTCCGGCGTTTTAGATGAGTTGGCCGACGGCAATAAAAATTTCGGTTGCTCAACGATGTTTACAAGGACAAAAAATACTGTTTATGGGATTACGTGATAAATCTAAATAAAAGACGAGGGTTAATGATAGAGATAAAGTATAGGATTTCGGAAACGTCTCTAGTCTTCCGCAATAGTGGAAAATTCTCGGAACGTCTTCATTTGCAATGGAACTGTGGAGAAGAGTTCTAATTAATTAGTTTCGGTAACTCGATAATGTAGTTATACTCTTTTCATTTTCTCAAAAGAAGGAAAGAAGTTGTTTCACCCCTTTTACAAAATTTATAGAGACATGTACAAAATACAGAGTACATAGAAATTCAAAGGGTTTAAATTACGTAATGAAATTTTAATCCCACTTTATTATTATTTATTTTTCATCGGTTGTAAAAAGATTTTTTATCGAAATATTCATCGTTGTTTTTTTTTTCAATCTAAATTTCGCAATTTCTTATTTCTTTGGCAACCCACTTCTTTTTTGATGAAAAAAATTCTGTCTAAAAACGAGGAAAAGGTTCGGTTCCATCACGTACTTAAATTTCAATTTTTTTTTTGTATTATTGTAATTGAAATATTGTATTTGAAGAAATAGAATAGCATTAAGCAACATGAGTTCCTTTGATATGCTCAACTTTCTTCTTCGTTTATGTACATGTATGTTATTGCCTTATTTCGTAGCGCAAAGGGATGAAGATGTAAATCGCTCTACATTAGGTGAGAGGTTATTCTTTTATATATCCAGAGATACCTACACCTTTGACATTTTTGATTTGACTAGAACGGTGGTTTATTAAAATTTAGAGGGAGGAGGGTGAAATAGCTTGAAATGTTTACTCATGATGTCGCGTGGTAGAATGAGATGAGCACTCCAACATATTCAAATCATAGCAAGTATTCCTTTCAAACCCAAATAAACCCTTGGAAAATTCCAGTTCCAAAAAAATAATCAACTCGTGGCAAATTGAGCTCAAAATTTTTGGAATTTTTGAAATTTCTTTTAAAAAAATGAAAAAATTAATTTCCAAAAAAATTGATTAAACGATTGAATGTAGCATTTTCATATTATGCTGACTGCCAAAAACATGTTTTCGAGATAATTGCGTTTTAAGTTTTGTACGTCCATCTTGATGGCTGAGAAATGCATATCACAAAAATGAAGGCTCAGAGTTAACTTCCATCTATTCCCTACCACCCAGTTCAAAATTTAGGTCGATTCGATTATTTGATGTCGAGTAATTCAGTTTTGAAAAATGTACCTTGCGCAAAATTTGAAAATAAGTGTTAAAAATTCATTGCAATGTATCTTATTTTTATATGTTTTTCTTCCGATACGAAATTATAAACAAAAAAATGACAAAAGATGATGATGATTATAATTTTTTGAAAACACAAAAAAATTATGAAAAAGAAATTTAAAAAAAATTCAATCATTTTTATGGTGGTGCTATCTTTAGGGTACATTTTGAACCCTTAAAAAGTAGGCATCTGGCACTTTGATGGGTTCAGACATGACCGACTCGAATAACAGGCTGAACAACACAAGTTGGCAACACCGATATCAGCTGATGTATGGTAGGCTCACGTGCATCCATGAAAGACTCTTTCTTATGGAAACACAATTAATACAAATGTAAACATACGCACATGGGCCCACCACCTTTGTGTTTATTACGATGTTGCCAATAGTTCACTTGTTCGGCCTGTTATTGGAGTCGGTCATGGTTCAGATCTTGTACATATTGTCCATGTATACCATGGTGGTCATAACTCAATTTCGCCAAAAATGGTACTTGGCAAATTATGAAAATGCTAGATTCAATTTTCTTCTAAATGGGAAGGATGTAAATTTTTTCAGTTTTATTGAAAAATTTCTGTTTAGTTCATATCTATTTCTGAAATTAATTATACAATTAATTAGAGTGGTGAAATTAGGCTTATATATTTTGGAATTATGCGCATAAATTGTGAATTTTTCAATTAATTTTGAGGATAAGGGCTAAATAGCGGTTTTTTTTTTTCGTTAAAATTGGAAAAAGTTTACATCCTTCCTATTTTATGTGAAAATTGTTATATCGATTTTTGGGAGGGGAGGGTGGAGGGGTTTAAGCACACAAAATATGAAATTCCAACGAAAAAAATGTTCACCAATCAGTTTGTTTTGTTCTTTATTTTGGGGGGGAAGGGAGTAATAATTTCAAATTTTCGAAACTTTGAGCTAAGCTGCCACGTGTTAAAATGATTATTTCGAGCTTGAACTTTTTTTAGGGTTTATTTGGGGTCCAAAGGAGCACTTGAGAAGAGACACTGCCAAAAATTAAATTTTTGTAAAAGCTTACTTCGAGGGTCAAAGTAGATTCGGAATTGCACATAATGTAGGAAAATTTAGAAAATTGTGAGATTCTTAAAATTGCTCAAATTTGATGAGTATAGACTCGTATAATTTCTGTGAGTAAAAAGTACTGAGTATTCCACATTCAACTTATTAGATGATTTTGGAAAGAATAGTTGGTGGTTTACAGTTTCCGTGTTGGATGTGAGTCTTGGTATTTGACGAACTTGACAACATTAACTGAATGTCTATTTTGAGCTGATTTTTTCAGGTTTATTGAATCAAGGACAGGAAAATAATGCATTTAATTTTTTTGATGCCAAATATATTTATTCTCACTTGACAGCAGAGGATCCATAAAATTAAATTTTCAATAATTTGAAGAAATTTTTTATGATTTGGTTCAGACCTTTTTCCTCTCTTTCCCCTCTCATTATTATAGATGATTGAGACTTCGCTCGAGGAAAAAATTTCGAGAAATCCCAAAAGAGTAAAAAAATTTAGTATTCCAAATAATTTTGTTTAAATTCATTTTTGAAATGCATAATTTTTTTTTTTTTCATCTAGAAATTCCTATTTTTATAAAATGAAATTATCCAATTTTTCAATTATATTTTCTTTCAATTTGCTTTGTACTTTCTCGCATGAAAGATTGATCTTAAATAATTTAAAAAATTTTTGAAACGTATAATGTTGAAAGTATTGTAATATTGATTTTACAGTTTGATTCATTTCCAACGCCTCTTTCTCCTCCTTCTGCGCCAGAAAACTATCGAAAAGTCCTAAACAAAAGAAACCCATTAAAAAAAATTCTCTCGAAAATGTTTCATTTTTCCTACAGCTTGACTATCATGCATAGGAATTTTTTTGTACGCTTAACGCCAACAGCTTGGAATTCATGGTTATCGATCCCGAAATTATGGAATTTTATACGATCATGTTATCGTTTTCTTCCCTCTAGTCTTTCATTCTGATAGAAATGTCTCTAAAACCACTTTCGCCAAATACTACAAGTAGAAAAATTTTTCAATTTTTGAAATGGAAACTCAGACAACTTGGTGAATTTGCGATAACGCATATTACTTTACAATTTTTTCTTTCTTCTTCCTCCCCCTTCATCTGGCTTGAAAAATTTCTGCCGAGACGACTAGTGACATAAAAATTTCTAAATGATGAAAAATGTAGTTTGAACGTTAAATTCTCTTTTTTCGTATCGCAGTATAAATCATAATTTGGGAAATCATGCGAGAATCTTCTTCTTTCAAGGTCAATGCCAGTACGTGAAGTATTTATTGACGGTTTGCTGCAAAGAAGATGGGCTTAGAGTTTAAAGAAAATAGTAATTGTCATCAGCTTATTTGGTATTTTCAGTATAATATTAAACTATCTATGCACTGTACGTGTTGCGTGTTTAGCGCCTTATTATTGCGTGGCGTGGTTTACATTATTCGTATATGAACAAAGCGCACGAATTGTCATTAGACGTGACTGCACGTGTTCACACAGGAAAGTTAAAAATATTTGTAATAATTTCCGCGGTATATTCGCATGAATACGCGATGCGTGTTTATAAAAAGCACCACCTACGTATTGTGGTAGTGTTGTTGGTGGTACAGTGTTATATATAGACCTCGAAGTTCCTTGTTTTTACACTTGAATGTGAAAATTTTCGGTTTTGAAAACTTACTAAGTGAGACGAATGAAAGTTTCAAGTGAGTTTTTAGCGGTAAATTAAGCTGTTATAACCTATTTAATTTGGGAAGGAGGAGTTGGGCCAGAAAAGGAATATATCGCACCTTCATTACAATAAGGGCACATTTCAAAAAAACGTGTAAAAATTCATCAAAAAGGTACCCTTTTTCTATACTTTTTTGGAGTAAAATGAGTAATTTAGTGTATCTCTTACAGTTTTACCGACTTACATTAATTTTACCTAAAAATGTATGTAAAAAGAAGTACTTTTTTGAGATATAGCCTCCTTGTAATTGCAATTTTTTTTTGAGATGTGCTGTGCATTTTTCCCTTGAAAGTGCCTTCCTACCTCCCTCTAAAGAAGGTGTATATTGAGAGCAGTAAGGATAGAGTCCCTTACATCAGGTACAATTGGATATGCAACACACACGACATTGTTGTAGAGCGGATTGCGTACGTGTTGATTATCACGCGTAAATGTAGTTATGAAGCAGATGTGCAGATTGCATATCTGGTATGTAGCAGGCAATCTTGTTTGATATGTTTCATATCACTCATTTCAACCAGATATTATCAATATTTCTTCTTAATTTCTTATCTGTTTTTAATATTTTTTTAAGCTGAGTTTCCAACTTAATAACGATTTTTTCTGAGAAATCTAACGAAGGTACTTTTTTGTTTTTTCGAAAAAAATCAAAATGGCGGATCATTCAAATTTTGAGGAGGCTGGAGGAAGGGCAAATAGCTCTAATTTTTCTTATTTGATCTCATATGAATGAGTGAATCACGAACACCAATATATCCAAATTTGAACTTTCTAAGTATATTTTGAGAGTAGTTGGAGCAAAAAATGGCTTTTGGAGTGGAAATTACCGCAAGAAATTTCATGAATCGTCCATATCCCGTCACCGAATCGGTCTAGAAAGGTCACACTTCGTGTGTAGGATTAGTCAATGACCAGAATATGACCTCTTCAATTTGAGTCAAAATGGATCCAAAATGGCGGATCATAGTTATTGTTTGAGAAATATGTGTTCATATTGTGGCATAAGGTACCGTGATACCGTTACGTTAGGTAGGACCCGACCTATCTTCGTAGTTCGGGATACCTAACGGAGCGTGGGAGTCAGACACATATACGTCTGGCTCAAATCGGAACGCCACAATCCAGATAACAAATTGACACTTCCATGTCACCAAAAAGTGAGTGATGCGAGCAATAATTTTCCTGTTCGCATGGCAGTATTTTTATAGCACTTGGATAGCTCGGACAATATATAAGTTTCACGCATCATTAAATAAATAAAATTAATGTTCAACGAATTAAACATTTCCTTATCGCGTTTTTAGTAAAATCAATTCGCGATCGTAAATAAACAATTACAGCGTCGGCCGTTTTCTTTTTCGTGTGTTTTTTTCGTTCATATGAGGTGGTGATCCAGTTCCACATGTAGCCAGAATCAAAGAAACTATTTCCGGCACACGATAGAGAAGAGGACCATCGGGAATGCAATTAAGATAAGTTCGGCTTCCATGGTCTTTAATTAAAGTAATCTCGATCGTCCAATTTTTATTATTTAAATATTCGAATATTTGTAATTTAGCCGATTCGCTTGTGTCGGCCAAATAAAAGCTTCTAATAAAAAATACTCAAAGGGTTTTTATTTATTCTTTGAGTAGCCCTTGACCATAAGGTCAGTGGACCTTCGGTCTACCACTCGAGGATGCCCTTAAGGCTTTTCCCCCACTGATGATCCAACTGCTTTTGAGTGACAGTCGAGGCCATTGGTTTTGGTTGGAGTTATCGAAAGTCATTCTACTTTCGATGCTCAGGCCAAGCTAACTGGTCAATATTACTTATTATTTCATGGCAAGAAATACTACATTTGTTCCGAATTCAACTTCTCAAGTGGTTTTGGAAGGGATAGGGTAGGGGTTTTCAGATTGGGTGTGGCCTGTAATTATGAAAGGCTTAGCAACGTTATTATCGAACCAGAACAAGCCCTAGTCAGTGTTGGGATATCGATCGATTTTTCGATATCCATATATGTCAGTATATCCATATCATCGATATCATATCCAGATCAAACAACATAATGTATAAATATACTTTTTTCCCACTATAAATGCATTAATAAAAACTTGAAAGCAATTATTAATACAAAACATTATACTTCATCGACAACACCTACATCGGTGTTGTTATACAAATCTTCAAAAGATACAAAATCAATATTTCTATATTCAAAAAAACGATTTTTTCCAAATTTCCAAGAAGTAGTCTATTTATTCTTCTCTTCGAACGTATAGATTTAGATTGACCCATAGCTTTCTTATATAGCAATTTAATACACACTACAAAAATTATTTCAGCGAAAAAAAAAAAAAAAAAATGTTTAAAAACGTGAACATGTGAAGAATAATGAACAGAAGTACAAAATAATACTGTCGTTTCGTCGAATGCGAGTATAATATTTGATATTATATCGATATCAAAAAATGATATCGATATTATCGATATCTAGCCTATATTGATATTATCGATATGTATCGATATTTTTCCCATCTCTAGCCCAATAAAAAACTGAGCTCCTGTAATGCGGCATTGCTGCTTACGTTTTTTTTTTTTTTTTTGTTTAATTTCTGCAGCTTATAAAAATAGGTACTTGAATACAAAAAGCTTGAAGGGTACCAATGCTTCGGTGAATGTATTATAGTGATGAAAAATTTGTGAAACAAGGTTTTGCAAATCTTTTGAAAATCCTTTTATAATATGTATTAAAAGAATTTGTATGAAAACTTTTACACAGTTCGCCAGCCAGGGGCGAAACTAAGGGGGTATTGGGGGTCAAAACACCCCCCTCAATATTTTCGTCAACGAAAAATTCGGCAAATTTGATTATTTTTGTCGGCAA
Organism: Phenacoccus solenopsis; assembly: GCA_009761765.1. Taxonomy (NCBI): domain Eukaryota; kingdom Metazoa; phylum Arthropoda; class Insecta; order Hemiptera; family Pseudococcidae; genus Phenacoccus; species Phenacoccus solenopsis. Next base: position 11,542 of record VFXL01000368.1, on the reverse strand, counting down.
TTTCAACATTTAAGCTCCGAAAAATAAGACAAAAATAAACAAAAATGATTAAGATATTCGGAGTTTCGGACTCGTTCGTCGTTACCGACTTAATAATTTTGCCGACAATGCAATGCCGAATTATCACTAATTCATCAAGTAGAAAACATTTCATTTTTTCTAATTGACTTATACATTTGGAGTTGTTGACATCTGGTGGCGAATGTCGGAACTGTTGAAAATAGGATAACATTTTTAAAAAAATACATTGGCTCTTATGGGAGTATTTTCATTTTTTACGTTTTACCCAAAATCAAAGGGATTTTTTGAAATTTTAGTTATGTAATTATTTATTTAGAATTTTATGCTCATTTCAATAATGTATTTTTAACCGCTGTAGCGTTTATATTTGCAAAAATATTATGAAATCATAATTTACATTTGAACAAAGAAAAAATGATTGTTCAACCCGAAATTCGGAATTAAGTTCAACATCGTGACGTTTATGTAAACATTACTGCTGAGAATAATTAAGTTATCGAGAAAAACTGCTTTTAAAATGTAAACAGTTGATTTTTATCAAAAGCGCAGTTTTTTAAAATGAATACTTTTGCAAATATAAACGCTACAGCTGTCAAAAATACATTGTTGAAAAGAGCATAAAATTCTCTATAAATAATACATAGTAAAATTTCAAAAAATCCCTTTGTTTTTGTGTAAAACATGAAAAATGAAAATGCTCCCGTAAGAGCTAATTTTTTTAAATGTTTATCCTATTTTCAATTTTAAACAAAGTTTTTTTCGTGGTATGGACAGGTCAATTTTTCCAAACTCAGCTTCTTAAAATATCGTTCGATTCCTTCTTCATAATCAGGTCGTTAAGGGCATAGGAGGATAAGAATGGTGAATCTGGCCCGGAGCCCAATTTCGATGAAACTTGGGTGGTAGGTAGATAGGTACCCTTTAGAAAATTCCATTGCCTACGTTTCAGACCCCCGCCCCCCTCGTTTTTGAGAATTTATTTTTAATTGAAAAACCAATTTGAATTTTTCTTTTAACCAATATGTAGTTGACTGATTTTATTAAAAATTTAGTATGTTGTACTGTTTCATAGGGGTTCTCTTGAAAAAAATCAGCAACCCCCAAAATGATTTTACCTCCACTAAAAACCACTTTTTAACTTTATTTTATTTTTTTTTACCACGATAACGCTTAGGCTCAATTATGAAATCGATATTTTTTAGATGTCCCCTTGACCCCCGAACCACGTGGAATTATTTAAGATTTTTCACTATAGCTAAAACTGGTGATGGTTCCAGGGGCGTAACTAAGGGGGGGATGGGTGGGGAGCTTCCCCCCCAGGTGTTTTGAAAAGTTGGGAAATTTATAATTGTTCAACGTTGAAATTGAGAACTTGAAATTTCTTTTGGGAAAATAAGAACTCGAATAAATTCGAACTGATGCCAACTTATATCATGTATAGCACACAACCAGAGACGTAGCCCCCTTGGCTTTTGTAAAGTTGGTAAATTTGGAGTCTTAGCGTAGCAGTATTATTAGAACTATTTTAAAATTTTTGAAGACTAAAAAAAAAAAAAAAAAAAAAAAGGTCAACAGTTGGGAAAATTTCATGATATTAGTTGGCAATTTTTGGTCCCCCCCCCCTGAAGAATGTCTTCGTTACGCCCCTGAATGGTTCTAAAAAAATATCATTAAATGTGAGAAAATCAACTTTATAGGTCTACTGGTAGCTTTTGAAAACAAGAAGAACTGTTCAGTTTTCATCTTTTAAACTGAGCTACATATCTATTCGATTGTTATTTTAATGAATCTTTTAAAAATAGGTATTATTATTCTCGCTTTATTGTTTTTTCCATTGCACACGAATAGCTACTCAATAAATTGTCGATTGCAGTGATGTAATATAAAAAACTGAGTCGACAAAAACTATCATTTGACGCTATTGCGTCGGCAAAATTAAGGGTGTTCCACCCCCAATATATCACCCTAGTTTCGCCCCTGTCGCCAGCCTCTCTCAACGAACCGTTTGATGAGTTTTTTTTTTTTAAATTCTTACCTTTGGATTTTTAATATGCAATACCCTTTAATTGTTTATGATTGTCGTACATTTCAATGCTTCATTGCTTCATTAACTCGTGGAAGGTATGCAATAATGCACGCTGAAGTGTATTTAATACTTAAAGCTATAACTAATTAATGCTGTCTCAGCGTAACCGTACTGAGTAAATAAATCGTCTAGCAATGACACGATAGTAAATTAGAACGAACGAATAAAAGGGTCGCGACTGGATAATGAGATTTGGTGTAGAAAATACAGTATTTACCGACACCCTTCTAACTATGGTGGTGAACCGACGTTACGAGGTATCCGCCTCATTTATTTTCACCTCATAAAGAAAATCAAATAAATTGAAAGAGAAAGCGAACATTCTCGATGACCCAGTTAAGCCGTTCATTTGCGTATCACAAGGCGAGACGAGTAAACAGAGGTGCTACCTTTTCATTTTCAAAGCGACAAACTGTGAGAGAGAAAAAAATTAGAATTGAAATCGATTCGGATCGAAAATTTTCATCGTTTGACAATAAAATAAAAAGTAAAAAGTTTGGTATATTCTATTGTTCGTGATGAGAATTGAAAATACACGGTGCAGACGAGATGAATCGTGCCTTGTATTACCTACACCGATGTTAGCAACTCGCGAAAAACTTGTCGGTTGTATTAAAATTGGCGGGTAAAGTGTGTACGGCGCTCAAACGTGACATATTATGAGGGGTGCACTTTGGTAAATGATTTTATCATGGTATAATATAAAGGCTCTTATATTCGAGCCGTAGATATTCGCAGGTAAGAATTAATCGTACGGATGAGAAGAAAATTGAAAATATCGAGCGAACTAGGCTGCTTTTTGGGCCGATACTTTGATACTCGAAGGGGGAAAGTTTCGATGGTTAAGTGGGTGTACGCGATTGAAATCTTTTATAAGTGAAAACGGAGAGAGTAAATCGCAGCGGTAGAAGCATTCGATGATTTCAGATGGAACGTAACAATTTGAAAATACGTTCCGCGTAAAATACATTGGCATGCCTCAGATGACTCGGTTGTTTCGATGAATCTATTTTATTCTCGCTATTTTAGGCGATAAAGTTCAATATATACGGCTGGAGGCTGTAAAATGTGACTTTAATACATAAACAAAATAATTGCCTGGGATTTCCGTACGTTGTGTCGGGTTAATAAGAGGTTAAAACAGCCGCGGGATGTGGCGTTTAATTTTTATCGCATCCGATACTCGGAGAGGCTATTTGGTGGCGTAATTTCCTGAGCGTGGTAAACAAACGCGTATACCCGGTGCGAAGTGAGTAATGTGTAAAGTTTGGCCCTATCAGGGCTGCAACCTTACGCTATCGCGTTTCAAGCTCGGTATTTAGTAGAACGCCGCGTGGAGGGCAGTGACCATGTAAAACGTTTCCATTGCCAAATAGGAAGATCCTCCTACACCCTGGAGCGCGAATTTTTTTCGCCGCGTGACTACGACTGGTCATAAGTCACGCTGGTACCACGAAGATATTCGAGTTTCTCTTATTAAATCCATTAGTAAACTCGCAGTCGTCGTATTCATGCAGCTGTAGGGTTGGAAAAAGTATAGATTGAAATTTCAGTCGAGTTATATTTTTTTTGCATCGAAAGAGCGGTCGTAAGATTTATGGTTATGGTGAAATGGCATATGGTCGTGACGTGGGACTTTTCTAGTCCATTTTACGCTATAAATATCTGGGCGAGTGTATACACGCGATATCCTTTAGGAATTTATCGTTATATACTTTCGCCTGTTCGTCTCTCAATTTTCGAGTCGATGCGTGCGTTATTTTAGCAATCGACGGAGACGCCACCGGGGAGGTTGTTTTACGAGCGTTATTTTCTCGTCGCTCGCGTAGTGATAGATGGCGTGTACTTTGTACCGAAATACTATCTATCACCTGTTCGGTTGATCATCGTTACGAGTATTGTTATTCCCCCCTCACCTCTTTTCTCGCATTTAACTTATTCGTAGACATTATGACAGCGTGAATCCATTTATACTTATAGAAACGTCGATAAAAGAAAGAAGAAAATGCCAATTTTATGCTATTTGTCTCAGATAGTTTTTTTTTTTTTTTATTTGGAATTCCTGGCATTCCGTTGGTTTTACTTCGAATTCCAATATTACCGAATACCTAGATAAGGGAAGTGCCTTCGCTTACCGAGTGGACGTCGATGAAAATTGCCTGTTTTATTTTAAGCGCTCGTTTACGTGTCGAGGGTTCGTTTAGGTTTAACTATGGTTCAGGGTGAGACGCGTAATGCGAAAAGAAGCGGGTCTCGTTTTGTCGAGTTGCGATAAACATGGCTGTAAAATGCTGGAAGAGATAGTCGAATTATTTCGCCGAATTGTATACCCTGAAGCTGGGCGAGTTTTTCTATCACCGAGGAGTATGAGACATTTTCTATATGAATTTGGAATCGAGGTAGTGGATAATTTTCAGTTTACTTTCCATCTACCAGAATACCATTTGAAATCTGTGAGAAATGCTCGAGATGGAAAATTCAGATAGGCTGCACGTGTACAAAATTTTCTAGCGTACCTTGAGGAAAAGAATTCATTTCACTTCTATAGTCGATGGTCAGAGATGATTTCTGGATGTAAACTTGTGATTTTTTCAAAATGAAAGAAAAAGCTTTAAAAGCTGATAGAGAAGCTCATTACAGTTGTTTTGATTTTCAAATAAAAGTGGAAGATGATTTTTTTTGAAAATTCGCTGTACAAAGCGTATAATTTCAAAAGGCAAGTGTCAGAACGAAAATAGACTTCGAAATTTTATCAACTCATCTCCCGTACATACCTATTCTAATCACCAGAAAAAAATTTTGTAGGTAATTGGAAAGCTCGGCACATAATAAATGTATCTGGTCTAAAAATTAATCAGCCCTGAAATTCTACTTACTCTACCTATACTGTAAATTTGAAGTTGATTGAGTCACTTTTACTCGAATTGTCGTCGGAAATCGATTATTTTAAACAAACAAAAACAAAAATACAAAAAAACTCGAATGAAAGCATAAAAGTAAAATCCACTAAAAAACAGAAATAGCAATAGCCGTAAAATAATTATTGCAATATCATACATTCCAAACTTTTCAATTCTCTCTTTTTCTTCTTAAAATTATTGGCTATAAATCATATTTTAATTATAGTGCTTACTTTGTAAGTAATGAATATCAGTTTTTTTTTACACCGAATTTTGCATATGAAACTCGGCAATGTATTTGGTTATAACTTATAAGAACATAGTAATTGTTAAGAATCAATCATCACTATCTATTTACATACATGATAATTATGTGTAATCAGATTCATAAAATGAGGTATCATGGTGTTTCAGTCATCTAAAGTACAGCTCTTATATTTTGTATTTCAACTGCTGATGAATTTAAGGATGTAAAGAGGGAACAATAAAATTTTGCATATATGTTTACTGCATTTTGAAGTATCTTTTGTATCTCAGAATTATTTTTGAGTGGATATTACTATCTCCTTTAATGCAATAAAATTATTTCACATTTTTCGCGCCAAAAAATTATCAAGTCTTTTAATCTAATTACACTTCACATATCTAATCTGTTTGTGATCGAATTTCAAATTCAAATCTTGTATGAATGTTTTTACGAGCCGGTAAGTACGTATTTAAAATTTCATATTCTAGTTAGGCTACAGTACAACTTAATGATAGCTAAATACCTAATTTTGATAATATATCATGTACTTGAACCAGGGCTGTTAACTTAAACCTATATTAGTTAAATTCAGTTGAAGTTTTAGTCTTTCAAAACAAAAATAAGAGTTAAAATTAGCAGTTTTATTCTTTTCACTTAAAGTTTGAGTTATAGTTAAAGTTGGTGTAAACTAGTTTTAACTTGAATAAAATAAAAGTTTAGAGTTAAGGTTAAAGTTAAATTCTTCTTTATAGTTAAAAAAGTTGAAGTTGAAGTTAGTTAAAGTTTAATTCTTCTTTTAAAAATAATAGAAAATAGACTCTTTAAGACTGCATTGCAAAGGGTCTAAAATGAAGCTCAAGTCGCTGAATGTTCGTTCAAAGTTAAAAAATTAGAAATTAGCTTGAAACTTTAACCAAAACGATTTTTTTAAAGTTTAAGTTGAAGTTTAATTCAGTTTCAGGGACTAAAAATATTAGTTTAAGTTTTATTCACTTACAAATATTGGGATTTATAGTTATGGTTAAATTCATTTTTATTCTTAATACGTGAAAATACGAGTCAGTTTGAGTTAAAGTTTAGAGTTTTAGTTATTGTTAACAGCCCTGACTTGAACTATTTTCAACCAATCACTGAATTCAAATTCATGCTTTTGCTGTGTAATTTTCGAAATCATATATATTAAAATAATCTATGAAAACATTTCTTATTATAGCTGTTTGGAAATAAAAATCTTCGGTAAAAATAATTCACGACGTTTTTGTGTTATAGAGTGTTGCAACGTTCCAACAGTACAACATGCTCTAAATCAACGGCCAACAAAACAAGTTTTCTTTATTGAGAGTGCAAATACTAGGTCGTGCCGGAAAGGAGGGGGGTATTAGCGTGTTGTTCTCGTTGCAACACACGAGTCCAATGAACGTTGTAGAAGCAATGTTTATTGTTTCGCACGTTTTGATGTATTTATGTTCTAAATAAGAATCGTGTGTTGAAGTCGTGCTATGCTAAATAAGATAATTTTATTATTTCGTGAGTTTCTTCTTTTCTATACATTTCATTTATTTACACATTTTTGGAAATTCGAATTGATTGTCGATTTTCGTTTGAAAGTTGAATTTAAATTGTGAAATATTCCATTGTAACGAAATAAACTTGTCATTGTTGGTTTTTTACGAGAAATTTGCAATAGTGTAGGTACACAGAACATCTACATATAACGTGTATGGAATATTCCTTATTCCATTTCGATATTATCACGACTCTACGCAGTCGAAATATTTGTATTGGGATGTGTAATGGAATTTTTCGAGAATTACTGCGATGCTTTTCCCCTACTCTCTTTTGTGTAACTTTCTATATGTGAATACATAGAATGCTAGGATGTTTTGTCATTCTCTGTGTATTTTTTGAAGTATTTGATGAAGGTGAAAGAATGCTATTATGGTGGAAGTGAGAAGATTTGATAATACTACGCGTCGAAATTATTTAAATTTTGGTAGTATAAAATAAGTTTCGTGACTATTTCGTTTTGTCGAAAATTTCTCAAATTGACATTCGAAGTCGTCGATGGTGGAAGTTTACAGTTTGTACGATGCGTAAATGATTTTCAGCTATATTGTAAAAATTCTTGCCACGTATTTCGAGAAAATCCCTAGAGGTATTTAAACATTTTTCTCGTCTCGATAAACGTACTAAAAGGCGTATGAAGTGATTTGGGGCATTGATCCTACATGTTGGAACATGAAGCGAACATCTTAACGTGCTATTAAAATCCTTGTGTGCATAGTTTATATATAAGGTTGCGAAGTAAATTACCATTTTTAAAGCTTTCCAAATACTTGGTATCATTTGGCGGAGCTATAAAGTATAAAGTGTGTCGTGAAATTATGAATTTAAGCGTTACCTTTTTTTCGCATTTTCTGCGGAGGAAATGTGATGCATATACAAGTGTTGCGTATGTTGTTGAACGGTGTCGTTCATTTAAAATGCTGGTAATGGTTTTTGGAATGTATTTGCTTCCAACTGAAATGCTCGATCAGAGTTTAAATGTCATCATAGGTTCAGTGATACTCGAGAAGTCGCGATATTTTGCTACCTACGATTACAATGACTCTTGGGAGCAACAAGTGAATGAAATAAAATGCCTTTGAGATGGTGTACGAGTAAACAAAGAGATATTTTAATTTTACTACTGTTGGAAGAATATATATAGCTCTCATGTAGGACCCGTTACGCCTCTTACAAGTTGTATCGTACGCCTTCGCGTTTCCAGTAGTCGTTAATTAACAATTGGGCGCTTTCAAAGGGAACATTTTGGAAAAACATTAATAACGGTTACCGGTGACACTCGACAATGGAGGACACCGTGTTCTGCGGAGCTGAATGTTGACAAAGGTGGATCCTCATTCCTTGAAACTTTCCACTGTACGTACAATACGAACGGTGAATGAGATGACGTAAAATCGACGGCGTATTTACGTTCTATCAAATGACGTAGTAAAAAGGCCTGAATGCCCAAGTTGGGAAAGTAAGTTAAGCTGAAAATTGCTCATAGTTGAGAACTATCGGCTCGAATTTCTCAATCGCTTTGAAGTAAAGGTGTAAATAGATACCGGCTCGGAATTAACATAGTTGCGAAAATTTAATTTTTACCGCGACGTTATTTTTCTACGTCTCGAATATCTTTTCGTTAACAATACTCATGTAAATAGAAAATTCTCACTCGAAGGCACAATTTCACGAAAACGAACGACGTAAATAAATTCACAGAGAACGACTCGGTGTTATTGTTTCCTCCCACTTTGTCGCAAATGTACGCAGATCGGGGAACAATTACACTTCGTGTAACTGCCGTCAGTATGCTGAATACAATATGTCATTGCTTAGTGTTACGAGGGTTGCCTGTTCGACGTATTTAATGTGCAGTAGCGTTATTTGAATCACATTGTATGCATACCTTTATTCAGCTATCACTATGGAAGTAATTACCTATTCGCTACGTCACAAAATGTTATTCACGGATACCTTAATTGATATTTTCATTCATTAGCGCCAAATGTATCCACGACTGCTCTCGAATGAAATGTTTTTTTGGAGCTGAAGGCTTCAAAAACTTTATTACGCGGAAATCAAGAATGAATCATCCTGTTTATGATTGTTCGTGATTTCTTCATTAAAAGTACAAAGTAATCGGGAACAGTGAAATTAAGTGGAACATTCATTGACTATATGGTTAGGTGGGTCATTAGTAAATTACTGCGGAAATTACTCTGGGTGATACGTGAGTCTAAATTCACTACTCCATTAAGCTTTAGTATGGACTTGCCTTTTCTCGTAAATGGCATATTCAATGAACGTCACTAGGGGCACTTGAAACAATAATTTTTAGCATAACAAAACGCAGCGAAGATATATATAGAATTTGCAAGATGATAAAAATACACGAGATATTACAAACGCAACAATGATTCATAGAGTGCTTTTCAAACTAAACGTAAATTTCTGTAACGGAATACCCGAGGGGCTAAATGTGGAAGAATCGTTTAAAATTTCAAAAAGACTTCCTTGAATCTTACGGGAGTTGAAATTATAAATTATTTGATTGACGTTTTTTCCAGTAGAAAAAAGCTGAATTGTGTAACTCGGTGAAAATATTAACGGTTTTTGGAAATTTACGTTGAAATTGCGTCTTGGAAGCAGGTGGTGGGGAGAAGGTTGAGAAAAAGAATCTAAAAATAAATCTATTATGTGCATTCAAATAGACTGAACCTAATACTACTTTTCTGCCTCGAAGGGACGGCGCTTACTACGCAGATGAATTAAAAAATTAAAAAATTTTCCGCTCCGTTCGCTTTTCGACGTGTTGATGAAAAGAGCCGGGAACGTTGAGCGCGTTTGAAAATAAAAAATAAAAACAAAACGATTTTCTTTTCACCGTCGACGTCTTATTAATTTATATTCATCAAAGCGTGTACAGCGAAAGAGGAGTTTTTCACGGCGCATTAAAAACGTTGAAAATTCGGTTAAACGTTTTAATTGAAAACACCAAGAAGACAGAAGGGCTATCTTCTGTTAATTTTTTATTTGCGAGAGGTTTGTCGTTTCGTTGGGTGTAAATGATGGTTTACATTTAATTTGAGCTTTTTCTTAATTTTCTCGTACAATTTAAGGTCGATAGTGAAGAGAGCTGTTCACGAAAGGCGATTAAGAAATCGTTGCGTTGGTATCTTTTACCCTTCTAGTCGATGTTTGTTGAACAATTTCAACGAGCTGTTTACGTCGTGGCCTTTTAATTTTAATTAGTCTTCGAATCGGCGTATATTATGAACAACGTAATAGCTAACATATTATTATGCTGGAGGCGATATGTGAGAAAAAAAGTTAGTATTAATCTCTGACATCAAGCTCCCGATATATTACGTGCGATACATCTTTGCAAAAATTTAATAAATGCAAGAACACGTTTATTCGGCTATACGCGAAAAAAGAACACGTTATAAGTTTACGAGGTTATTACTTTCCGGTGAAGCGTTTACGTTGGCAGTATCTGCGGTATTATGAGATGCGAAGCCAAATGAGCGGTGGCTAAACTTTTTCCAATTTTACGCTCAAATATTAACTCGTCGTTCTCACATTCTTGGTACAAGTTGAACCGTAGGTATTTGATTAGTACTATCACTGTAGAATCCTCGTTTATTCGGTAATTACTCCGATACCCTTTGAAGAACCTTCGAATATGGTAGCTGTGCAGATTTGAACTTAACGCGAAGTTTAATAGGTTTCGCTTTCCTTTGATACAGTTTCATAGAGCCGCAATACGGACGCAGTGCTCGGAATACCTAGCTGAGTCAGTTGGCTCGTAAAAACGATTAAATTAATTTAATATCCTTACCCCGAACGTGGCGTTGGGGTAACGCGGTGGCCGTGAAAAATATGAAATTTTAAGCCAGCGTCGTATTAATTAAGCCGAATAGAAATTCATCGTAACGTTTTTAACGGCGATTTATATGCAGAGGGGAAATAACAGTGCGTACTTTATGGTCGTAAAATGCACAGCCATGGGAAATTTAGTCTTTTGAAATTTTTGTAATTTTTTGAAAAACCAGTGGAATGAAAATTTTAATCGAGCAGAGTTCACTAGAGGAGATATGTAATGTGAAATACCAAGTTAATGCCCTTTATAAGAGTAATACCTATACAATTAGTTCAAAATTAATCTCTACAGATTCGTAGCGATTAGTGTATCTCTCTTGTCTGATCGGTTGTTGATGATAATATGGAAACAATAAAGCCCGTGTTACCGGTGGTTACCGGTTGGTTACATGATAGCACGGAAGTGTTAGACGAATACGTTTATTAATTATTGAGCATATAGGTCATACATTTTTGTTGTTATCAATAAGCTCTTTGCAAACAGCACCAGACACTGAGGATGCCTGATAATCTTTGTAAAGAGCTTATTGATAAAAATAAAAGTGTACGAGCTGTGTGTGTGTTGACCAGCGAACAGCCAAAACCTTTTGTAGTACTTCGCACACCAGTTTATCTGCGAGAAGCAGTTGAGAAGCGAAGCACTACACACGTATCATAATAATTCACTGAAGTATACTTGAAACTTAATGTAACAACCAGTTATCATTGCATTTTTGCAATCATTGCGCTCAAAGTGAGCAAGTGGTTTATGCAATGTTCAGTTAGTCGGTGAATTTATAACCACGTTGATGATGAGAAGAAGAAGAGGGACCTTGGAAATGCCCCAATATTGTTCATCTTCAAATTGGTTGGAGAAAT